>PVJX010000853.1:99008-158183 GCA_004027295.1 Dolichotis patagonum
CTCTGCCTCCCTTTTTTAGACAATTCCTCCCCTTTCACTCCCATGGGGTGCACTGCTTGTTTTGGGTCCCACTGCCTCCCTATATAGAGCAGCTCAATGGACCCTATCTCCTGATCTACTCTGCCTGTGTTTCTCTCTGTTAATATTTCAAGGCCATCTATACTAGAGATTACAGCCAATCTTCTCTGCCTTATTTCTGCTATTCTGTTTTTCTGCCATTGGCTGTCTATATTTCTGTTGCACTCCACTATCTGCCCTGTTCACTGAGGCCTCTCTGCCACTGTTCCTGAAATGCTCGTATTCTTGTTCTCTTTCCCTAGAATGTCCTTCAGTATTTTTTGTAGGGTTGGACTGGTGGTCACAAATTCTCCTAGTTCCTCTTTGTCATGGAAGCATCTTGTTTCTCCATTAATTTCTAGAGAGAGTTTTTCAGGATACATCAATCTGGGCTGGAGATTGTTCTCCTTCAGGGCTTGAATTACTTCACTCCAGGCTCTTTTTGACCTGGTGGTCTGTGTCGAGAAGTCTGCCGTGATTTTGATGGGTTTTCCTTTATAGGTGAACTGTTTCTTTTCTCTGATGGCTTTTAATATTTGTTCTTCTACTGAATTTCTGGGATCTTGATTATTATGTGTCTGGGTGTAGCTCTGTTTGGGTTGTAGGTGGCTGGAGTTCTGTATGCTTCATACCTCTGCATATCATTTCTTTTTTCTATGCTTGGGAAATTTTCCTTCATAATTTCTGTGAATAGCCTTTGTAATTCCTCTGTTTTGATTCCTGCTTCTTCATTCACATGCTTTATTCTTAAGTTATAGATCCCCTTGTCGTCTTCCAGTCTTTGTATCTTTACTGCCTGCTCCCTTGTTATTTTTAAGAGATCTTCCCTTTCATGATCACACATTGTAAGTCTGTGTTCAATTTTTGATAGTCTATCTTTGGTTTCTTTCAAGCAGTTTTGCCAGCTTTCTATGGCGTTTTTAGTTTCCTGATAATCTCTTTGAATCTGCTTCATGAATTCTAGGTTTATTCTGTATTCTTCATTAAATTTTTCTCGCCTTTTGTGTTCCTCCATTCTTCTGTCTGTGTCTTCTTGAGAGGTGCCCAGCCTTTCTTTTATTAATCTACTTATCTCTTGTTTAATTTGAATTAATAGTTCAGTTTTGGTCCAGCGTATGAGGTCCTAAAGATATCTCTTTATGTCCACTAACACTGTGTTTGATGTTACATGTTTGCTGTCCTCAATGTCTTTTGTATTTACCTCTCCTGGATCAATGTTCTCAGGGTTGGGGGCTGGGGTTTTTTTCTTATTTCTCCCTTTTGTCATGTTTTTGGTTCCTTCCATAAAAGTGTACAGTGTAATTCCCAGCCCCTTTTCTTGTTGGTTAAGGCTCCTCTAGAGGGCGCAGGCTAGGAGCTTTTGCCCTCTTCAGTCGGTTCTCAGAGATTAGAGTTCAGGCATAGGCAGTGTGCGCTGGCTCCTCCCCTCCGGGCCAGTCAACCTTTGGAGGCCTTCACTGGGTCAGTGTGCGCCGATCTCAGGGATTTAATTTGTAGCGACTCACTGGGTCCCAGCCAGGGGCGCGACCTAGTCCAAGCAGATCCCACCAATCCACTCGATGAGGGGGGCAACCAATGGAAGCAACTTCCTTATGGAGTTAGGGCTGTCCTGCTCAAATCCAACATGTTGTCCAGTTGGTTTCCCCTTTCCTGTGGGAGGGTCTTATTCCTATCACTCACCGCGTGTTGATGCCAGTCGCCGAGAACTGCTGGGCTCCCCGACCTCCGACTTCATCGCGGCTGCAGTGCGAATTCACGGTGCCTCTGGGTGGGTCGCAATGCGAGGCTGGTCCGGGCAAGCCGCATGCAGGGCTTTTCAGCTCCGCGCTCCGGCGGCTCAAGGCAGTCGCTTCGGTGCGGATCGCTTGGTCAGGTCTCTGGCAGGGATTCAGGCAGCTCGAGGAGTGCGCTGTGTTCGCTGATCTTAACTTCTCTTATGGTAGCCCCAGGACCTCATATTCGAGCAGTTTTTTGCACTTCAGTTTCTTTGTGGGTTGTAAGAGTCCATCTCTCTCTGTTTGGGTCTCTCCAGGGTGTTCTATTCTGGCATTTAAGCTGTCTCTCTCAGAGAGGGTCCCTCTCCTGCTACCTACTGGTCCGCCATCTTTGGCACAACCTCCTTAATCCTTTCTTTAAGTTATCTTGCTGCCTGTCAAAATCAATTCTCCACAAATGTAAAGCTTATTTCTGGCCTCTCTCTACTATCCTACAATTCTATTTATATATCCTTATCATATTTTCTTAATTATTATGCCTTTGCAGTAAATCTGGGAAATGTCAATTCTTCAACTTTATTCTTTTTTAAAGATTGTGTGGCTTTTCTAAGTTCCTTGCACTACTAGGTGAATATTGGGATTAGCCTGTCAATTTTTGATGGTGACTGTTCCATCTGTAGGTAAATTTGGGGATACACTGTCATCTTAACAATATTGTACTTCCTGTCCATGACTATGAAGTGTTTTTTCATGTATTTCAACAATATTTCATAGTTCTGTGTAGAAATCTTGTACTTTTTAAATTTATTTCTATGTATTTTTTCATTTTTAATGGTATTATAAATAGACTAATAGTTATACCTTGGTACTTGACTGAATCTCACTACATTTTGTACTAGGTGCATTTTGATGTGAAAATTTTGTCCTGCACTAACATTTAGTGATTGTGCTGTGAACCATTGCTCTTTCCAGCCCAAATAACTTAGTTTTGTTACTCATCATGCCTCCTAGAACCACCTGATGATGAGGACCAAGGTATTATTGCATTTGATTTCATTTTTTGGAGTATTCACAGGTAATGTACATAAATAGTTAATTTTTGTATAATGATCTTATATGCTGCATTTTGGTGAACTTGTTTTTATTAGCACAAGGAGCTTTTCTAAAAATACTTATTCCTTAGACTCTTATGTATACAAATACAGTACATGTTATCTGTACACAGAAATAGTTTTACTTCCCTCTTGTCAATCTGGATGCTATTTGTTTTTCCTTTTTCATGTCGGTACCCCTAGCACCACTTTCCAATAGGAAGCTGGACTAAGTAGCAACCAAGATGTACAGATGTGACCTTTTACCTCTTTATTCTTCCTGACAGATGGGTTGTGGATATGATTGGTTGATGTGATTAATACAGTGGTAGTGACATCTCAGACACCAAAGGAGTTTAGGACTAGAGTTGAGATCAAGATACCACAACAATTGAGAACAAACTTGGGTCTCTCTTATCTTGGCAAACAAACATAACATGTCAACCTCAGTTCTCCTATCCGGATTTTGGCTTTAGGTTTCTGTGACTTGAAACTGAATGCAGAAGCACTGAAATAGAGTTAATTTACAATCTGAATGGTTCAACTAATAGATCTGATAAGATCAGTTCTAGACTATTTATGAAATTAAGTCCAGGGCATGGCACTAAATGACCCCAAGTATTCCTAACACAGAAAAACAGAAAGTAGTTTTGTACTAATAAAAAAAGTAATAACAAGGACTATAAATGAAACATCTTCTCTAGAATTTTCCACTGACATGAGAATCTGTAGCAGCACTGATTCTCAGCATTATCACATATTACCATAAGAAAAAAAAAAAGCCACTCCACACCCTGTAGGATTTATGTTCAAACATGACCAAGACTAAATATCCATCAACCAATTCTCAATTCCTCCCCTTGTATCTTAGTTTGGCCATGAATCAGCAGCACAGAAATTCTCGTATAACTCGTATAATTCTAGGATAATGATTGGAAGATTCCTGTTTTCTGAAGAGCTGCAAAAATTGAAAAGAAAGCAATTTAATTCTTGGCGCAGAATGTATAATAATATGTCAACCAAATCAGGAAAGCTTTCCCTTTATATTATGAGATATGTTTGCTCTTCAAAAACATTCTGATTAAGTTATGTTACATACCTGCTATCACAGCAGATGACTAATGAAAATGATTTTCAGATCCTTTATTGATGCTGACGTGTTTAGGAAGTACAGTTATAAGAAATGCCAAGGAAGTATTTATACCTTCCCTTCACAGACCTATCTTTAAGTGCATGTACATCAACCAAGTGGGAAATCCCATTTTTTCCAACCTAGACCTTTAACTCATTAAGTCCAACATCATCTTTTCCTGCACTCCAAAAGCCTAACGTGCAGAAAATGTTTCCTAAATGAACAACTTGGGTACAAATATTCACATCAAGCAAGTCTAACTGTAAACAAAGCACTCTGGTCTCATTCAGCATTTAAACCCCTCAAGGAAAATAGAGTATTTTTTCAATTATCTTCTACTGATCTCTTCCTATTTTAAGTAAACATCAACAAATGTACATTGTCTAGGATCCTGTTTTTTTAAAGAATAGTTTATCTGAAGGCCCAAGGACAATAACCTTGGGTTTTAAGCAAGCTAAAGAACTGTATTTTAACATTTAATTCTTTATTTTAAAAAGCACAACAGAAAAGAGAGGATAGAAATGATACAGAAATTCAAAAAAGAAAAAAAGGTAGGGAATTAACACTAGTTAATATATTGCATATTGCTATCTCAGAACTAGTTGTTCAGGTTACAAAATCTAGACACAAAAGCCATCAAACAATTATAGCAAAAACTGTTCTTTTTGATGAACTAAGAGAGATTATCAGTATAGTTATTTATGTAGCACACATATACATACATACATACATTTGTATATGTTTGCCAATATACATATAATCTTTTCTTCCTTTCTTCCTTTTTTCCTTTCCCCTATTTTAATTCTTTGCTGGGCAACTCAAGTAAGAAAAGAAGGAATCAAAGATTAATTCAGATGAAGCATTAAATAGTAATGTGGTCAAAGAACTTCACAGGGTAATCTAAGTAAAAGGAATGTACAAAACAAGAAAGAGAAAAAAAGATTAGAGATATATTATTACCGCTTTTCAAATGAACCCTTGGACAAAGAATTCCTTTTTCATCAGATTTACCAGGAATTACACCTAATAGATTCCTGCTGTATGAAACAGAAACATGCCTACTTAAGTCAGATCTGAAATACTATGCTCTGAAATACTGAACCATATTTAATATGTACAAGATAAGAATTCTACACCAAGCAATTTTTAGAAAAACAGGTGAGCAAATGTAATTCCAGCATTTCTACAAACATTCAAAATACAGTAAGTCTAGCACAGTGCCCAGCATAGCATCTACCATGTTCAGGCAAGTGAGGGAGGAGGTACAGATCTGAATAGGTAAACTCCAGATTCACACAGGTAATTTACTCTTTGGAAATCCATTAAGCTACAGTATATAGACATTCCTTTTCAGTATGTCTGATACACCCAGTTTGTCTTTCAGTGTTTGACAGTGGACATAAGACCACTTGTGCAATGTGGATTTATCGCAGTGTGAGGAGATGCTCACATAAATGATTAAAGCTCATGGAGACTAAAAGACCCAGAGAAACAGACAGGGTCAGTCAAGCTTCACAGGTAGCCAAGGTCAAATCTCCAACTACCTTTGTGGCTAACTTCTCTCCCTCCCTCCCTTCTTTTCCTTTTCTTCTGTCTTTCTTCCCTTCCCTTCCTTCCTCTGTTTCTGTTTCTGCTGGGGATTGAAACCCAGGGTCTCTGCACTGAACTACATGCTTAACCCTTTTAATTTTAGAATTCTGAGACAGGCTCTCACTAAGTCACTAAATTACTTAGCTTGGACTCAAATTCATGATCTTCCTGTCTCAGCTTCCCAGAATGCTGGGCTATAGGTAAGCACCACCATGCCTGGCTTCTTCAGACACATCTCTAGGATTTTTGCCCTCTATACCCATAACTCTCTGGCTCTAATAATTTAAAAGAGTGTATCATGACTCTACAGGGTAGGGGAGAGCAGTGAAGTGTCTCAGAAATAGCCTAGGATATACTACCAGATTTAGTTTAAATTGCAGTTATTCTATGTGCTAACTATACGACCAAGGGCAAATTACTTACCTTTTTCCATCTATGGCAATAATTTGGTCGGGAAATTGGGGTGACTAAGAATAACGATAAAGGACTCAGTATAGCACCCTGTGGATAGAAGACTCTGTACAAACATGACTTTGGCTTGGAGAACCCAAGTAAGAGGGCAACTATGCTTTTAACTACATAAGGAACACACCTTATGTAGACTCTGGAGGCAAACAGAATCTTACTATCAGATATAGTTAACCGAGAGATGAATGCAGCCAAATCCTATTAGTCTATATTTTAGCATAAAGTCTGAAATAATCTTCAATACTCTCATTTGGCTTGTAAAAGTTAATCGTGCATAATTATCATTGCTTTAAATAGTTTCAAATATAGAATAGCTTCAAATATAGAATAGTCTATATTTAAAATAATAAAAGCTAAAAAAAATTTCCACAATTTCTTTGGCTTTTAAAAGTTAATTGTGCACATTTAACATTGCTTTACATAGTTTTGAATTACTACTCTATACACATACCATGGTTACAGCAGGTCTTAAGAATTCTTTGTTATTTTCTTTTGACTGTACTTTTCAACCATAAACTAGAAGGGAAAAGAGGGGAGTGCATCCCCACCAAAAAAAAAAAAAGACTATCCAGTACCCAGAAAATGCTTAAAATCATGAAATGTAGATAGAACTCACTGACATTGAGGACGACAGATACTATCACCCAAACCAGGGTGGCGAACCTGTTAGAGGTTTCAATGATAATAAACAACTGGCTGCAGTATCCATACCACAGATTCCCCAGCACCAAAACTCACATGCAGCTCTATCTCCTGGGATACAGCTCACCGTGTAACTCACTGCTGTGCACCGACTACTCTGATTTGATATCGTTGTAGATTGATAACTAGTGGTCAACTTGAAATGCCAGTTGAACTACATCAGTGTGCTGCTCAGCATGGATGGCCGGCCTGTGGACCACTGCCAAGACAGAAGGGAGAACTGGAGAGGAAGGGTTTAGCGTTGCGGGTTCTCCTGTTGCCATTGGTTCTCCTGGAGGTGTCTGTCAAGCTTCTTGCCTGATGTGAACTCGGCTGTTTTCAATGTTAAAGGAGATCGGGACCCTGCTGTTGCTGAGAATGACTACAGTTCACTTTGGGGGAGTTCTGGTCCTTACTTTATTGCTTCCTGGTTCTGGAGAAGATTGTATGCTGTCTAATCTCCAGAGAAGCTTGTCACGCTGGCTTCCTGACATGGACTCAGCTGGTCTCATCATTGGAGGAGCCTGGGATCTCCCTGAGGATGGCTGTGCCACTTTTCAGGGGGAGCCCTGCTCCTTACTTTGAGTGTTGCTTTCTGGTCCCAGTGCAGAACCCTCAACCTACTGGCACAGCTCCTTCATCCTGCTGGCACAGACTTTCTGGCTTCCACTACCGACCTCTGGGCCTTCCGAGCACAGATCCATGAAACAGACTTGGATGAGACATTGTTGTAGGCTTCAGCTAGACTCATGCAGAACAGGACTGTGGGATCGAGACCCTGTGCTGCATTCCTCGGGTCTTAATGTGTGGACAGACTTCCTGCACTTTCTTTGTATTTGACTCGTTGGGTGACCATTATAAATAATGCTATAAATTATATGTCTTGTATGTAATTGTTTTCCTTGCAATCCCTGACTACAACAACATCCCAGGCCTTGAACAGACACTCTGGTTGGGATTAAATTTCACAACCTGGTCCTGCAGGCTCGGTTTTCTCCCTGTGCCATTCCATCTACATGACTAGGGAACTACACACCTGCTGGGTTTGTAATGAACATCTCCATTTAATTTTTAAAAGACCAGAATTCAAAGATGGATACAAGAGAGCTATACATTGGTTCATAAACATGAACAGTTTCTGATAGGGAATTGTATTCAGAGCAGAAAATCCCACCACTCAGAGGTACTCAGACTCTTCCCACTTAGGCTGAGGCTGTAGTTCGCTACCCAGTATTTGTGCTACTTCTGAGAAATATTTATAAATACTTTCAGGGAGATACAGAAAGGGAATATTGCAAAATGGCTGAGGAAACTACTGAGCTTTACCAACCTCCAGCTCCCTAGTTTGTACTGACAGTAGTTTATAATTAAAGTTAGATACAGCTGTCAAGCATAGGCCCCGCGATTTTTTAATCTCTTAACATCACTGTGTCTCAATTCTCTCAAGGGATGCAGATGCTAATAATAATACTGTCTACTTCCTAGTGCTGTTGTGAGAATTAAATGAATTTGTAAATGTAAAAGCATCTGGGACACAGTAAGCACACAAGAAACTGTAGCCCATATGACTTATTATTATTCTAACTAGGCACCAATCAACCACATTCCTTTCAGCTCCAGGGGTGGGGGCTTATAGCAGGCACTGACACTCCTCTGACCTAGCTTACCTTTGGCTGAAGTTGAAATCTTCCAAATGCAAATCTGCTCACATTAATATCCTGCTTAGAACTTTTCAGGGACTCTTCCTTGCTCAGAGAAAAAATGTTCAAACTCCAGGGAGTGCAGAATGAAACTCTCCAGGACCCTGCCATATCTGGTAACGTAGTAGTAGAGAAGCTAGGGCCAGAAGAGGACCCAGATGAAGACTGACCCTTCCCGCCCTAGCTGCTCAGGTCAGAAATTCCAGATTCTGTCTTGTCTGTCATCTCCGCAAGGAATCTGTTCTTCCTTACTTGCTTTTAAAGGCCTCCCTGACACCCAGGGTCCTTCCAAGCTCCACAAAAGTTAACCTTTCAACCACAGCAGTATCCTCCAGCATGGATACAACACAAACGCAGCAAACTGAGGTTCTCTGAATTGGTCATCCTAAGGCATCTGATCTCTTTACAAGCTTCCTGTTGCCTGAAATGATACACGTTCTTTTTCTGGCTGCTAGATCCCATTCTCAGCAAAGTCTTTGTCAGGCCATGCCCTTCTGTCTTCCATTCCAAGATAAAGTCATTTGCATCTTTCCTCTCTTGGCACTCTGTATACATTATTCCCAGAGTCCTGTAACTGGAGTGGCATTTCATGTGTGGGTCTGTCTTCTATACTAAGCTGGCAGCTAAGGGTCTTGGCAGCCCAAATATATAATATTGATGCTCAATGTATGTTTGCTGAATGAATCTCTGTGCAATTAGCATTATGCTGTCACTTTCCACTCTTCAAATTCAAGAGGTGAGCTTTACCATGTAACACTACTTACAGAACAGTGCTCAGTGGGGAGGTTTCCTTGGAACCAATACAAAGAGATTTTGTTGCTACCTTGTTCAAAACTGAAAACCTTCTATGAAAATTTGGGCTAATTATATGAGGTAGAAGTTCTTTAAAGCACTAATTTTACTTAGAGCAGCAACAATTGAATTTGGAACCACAGAATTTTAGAACTAAAAGGATGTCTGAGAACCTAAATACAAATCATTTCATTTGATGATGGAGGAAATATATACCAAGTTCTCAGTATCTTGGGCCAACAGCCAAGATTTGAACCTAGCTTCCTGCTTCTAACTCCCATAGTGGCCCCTCAGAAGAAAACTTAAACCACTTATTCTACAAGCCAAATGAGATACTCAGCTGCCACATAAGCACTTATGCAGTTCACTGCTTATGCAGTTCAACTGAATTATTCCTCAACACTAATGCACTGACCAAAACTAATGCAGGCCAGGTAAATCGTGGAAGCACCAATCTGTCAGTTGGTTTTCACATCTGAGTAACAGTCAATGCCAGCCTGCCAGTGGGTTGTGGAGGTGGTTTTGGGTTCCCAAATGTGAGAACAGTACCTCTTTCATAAGTTCTCCTGAGGAAGAAATGAGAATGATGGTGAGTACATTCTACAAACCATAAATACTACCAGGAGTGCCAGCTCTTGATAAAACGTGAGACAGGTATTAGTTTACCCTGTGCCCCCCCCCCAGCCCTGAAAACTAACCACTAGCCGGATTGTTCTGTTTATCTTTACAACTCCTCTTCTTGTAACACTGGCATTTGTTCTGCTCAATACAACTGCACCAGAGGCAAGGTAAAGAAAAGAAACAAAAGTAGATATTTGGATATGCAATAACTCGAGTTTCTCTTGGGCTGTGTTACCAGTGACAAAACATAAACACCTTTTTAAAATAAGGTCACAAGCATATTACCACTGTGTAATATGCTACATAAACACCTGTATTCAGAGAGATTACACATCCCATATAAGCTCGATGCCAGCGAGGCACAAACTCTTTTATTGCAATGAGCAACATGGATCATCTATTATCTTTTCTCTAAAGCATATTCAAGGAAGAAGCCTAACAAAAAACAATGCCTTAATTTACGGCACTTTGTAATTCGACACACAAGTTATTTCTTACACTGTACATGTCTCTCTATAGATTACAGGTGTCTATAAAAACTGGAACTAGAGTTGAATGTTCCACAGAAATACTCCATAAGCTAAAATCTATGATGAACTAAACTCAAGCTAAATGCTTAGCCTGTGACACTGAAATATAAACAGAATTATTACAAAGATGTTTCGCAGTTATGTTTTCCAGTAGACATTAAATTTCACTGGCCTTTATTGTATTAATCTATGCGAAGATATATCAACATAAAAAAGCATAATTTCCATTATGGTTTCTAAAGAAAGAAATCAGAGTTACTTATGGTTAGAAACCAAGAAACCAGGATAAAAGGCAAAAGCAAGAAAAAAGAAATAATCCTATTATGTGGCACAGGTTACAAATCAGTTCTACAGAAGTTTGATTAACATAAATCAATTTACCAGGGTCTGATACATTTCAAATCAACAAAGCAAAAAAAAAAAAAAAAAAAAAAGGCTTCTAAAATAGCATTAACTATATTTGAGATATTGTATATATTTGGAACCAGATGAAATCATTTTCTCAGCATACATATTCATGTGTTGAATAAAATTTTAAAAATAAAGTTTTAAGTATGGCTTTCTACTGCTACCAACTTACATATAAATAGAACTTGTAAACATCAGATGTTTTACCCATTTTCCTTTGTGAAACATCCTTATAACATTCTCTTAATTCAGCATGTTGTCAAATAGTACTTATTAAGCACTATTCTCAGCAACGAAAACAGAAGGGTCCCTTGTTCTGTGTTGTAATTTGGCACAGACAACGTCCACAGAGGCCAGCCTTCCAAAGGGTCTATCAGAACTGTTCTAAAGAAAGATCACAACAGTAAGGCCCAAGAAAAAGGCACTTAAAATTCTGTACCACTCCCAATTTAGTGTTAGTGGTTGAGGAAAGGGTCAACTCCATTATCATGTGGCTCCTCTTCTCCACTATTTTTACTGCCGTGGGCTGGCAGATATTAACTAGTTATCACTCACTTACATATTCCATGATAAATGTACTTAGTAGTTTCTATATACGCAGCTCTTAAACTCTATTAATAGCTCCCACATAAAATACACATACACGTTTAGTGACAGGAAACAATACTTACCCAATTTACTAAACTATCCTTTGGTACAAAATTTTATTTGGACAATTTTCCCATTAATAACTGTGCACATTTCCGGATGAAAAGTGTTTGTTTTAAAATGGAATTTATTATTATTTAAGGTAAACAGCGATTCCGCATATACTCATAAACACAGAAGGGAAAACTCAACCTCTACAGCTTGCTAATTGATCAAGTCTAAGAAAGACTCTGTGACGGGGTGTAAGGATTTCTTCTGTGTTCTGTACTACCTTATAATTTGGAACACAGAGGGAGTTAGAGATGCCAAAGAGAGATTAACATGCTTAAAAGAGCTATGAGATAAAAATAGAGTAAGATAAAGTGCAAGTTTTGAGGTCAAGTACTAATTTGGTGGCCAAGATTGTACGTCAACAAATGTTCAGTGAAGTTACGTAGTCTATCTCCTAAGAACAGTCAACCACATGTATACCAAACCGTCGACAGTATGTGTACCAGTAAGGCTGTACGTTTCACACTTTTTTGCAAGTAGTACTTCAAGTAAACAACGTTTCTCTTGTGTTCTTACTGACAAAGAAAACAATTGCTCAGCATCCTTCACATACCTAAAAACAGTTATGAAGTGACCTCTTACTAAAGACATGGCCAACAATTAGCAAAAGAAGGATTTGAAGTTTTACTGTTACGAACATTAAAATATGAATTCCAGCACATAAGGTAAAGCACACACATGACAAAAATTCTGACTTCAACCTACTCTTTCCTTCACTACAAAGAACAGGTTTGTTCTTTTAATTTTCTTTTTTTTTTTTTTTTTTTTTTTTTTTTTTTTTGTTTTTGGTACTGGGGATCAAACTCACAACCTCACATTTGCCGCTGAGCTAAATCCCCTGTTCTTTTAATTTTCATTTTCTACTTCATGTATGAGTTTGAGTTTCCTAATGTATCCCTTCCATATTCTCTATTCGATAGAAATTCCTCTTTTAATTATACTTATAGCTTTCACAGTCTAATCAGCTCATCCAGACTGTTATTATCGCTGCAGAGTCTGAAGTTATTTCATGTTGAAGTTTGTTTTACTCTCTTTGTCATACCTGCAATCACAGGCTCTGCAAGTTCTGGTTTTGGAGAATCACGCACACTTGCACTACAAAGCAGTAAAGGAGACAGGAGATAAACTACAACCAGGGCTTTTCACAGATAGAGTTACATTATGCAGAAAAGTTACATCACTAACTAAACACTAGTAGTAGCTGTCATCTGCTATATAGCAATTATTTTCCTGGAACCTGCTAAGTGTTATTTTTAAAGGTCAATAGCTACATAAGCTCTTTTCCTCAAATTTATAGGTGAGAAAAACAGAAGTGCAAAGAGATAAATAACTAACCCACATTCACTCTGTTAATAGATGGCAGAGCTGGAGAGAAAACCAGGAGCAGCAGTCTCTCAAGCTTGATGTGCAAATCAACAGCTCAGTTCTGAAAAGAGTGGGAGCCACGGTGGGGAGAGTACCACTAGCTTCACAGTCATCAACAAAAACGTGGATGGAGGCGACAAACCAACCACGAGTGCATATGAAAATTCCTACTTCAAAGGACTGTGTTGTTAATATTCTCTCACATCACAAAAATTAAAATCAGACACACAGAGCTAAGTGATACTCTGGGTTAGTTAAGCATTTAACATTGAAGAGAGAAACTGGCATTAAATCCACTTAGACAACTAAAATGACTCACAAATATTTCCGATTTTCCTTCCAACCATAAAAAATGTGACCTTTCAAAAATGCCATGTCATTTATGGCTATATTAAAGCTATATTTTCCAAAATTGAAAGTTAAATTTTTTAGGTCTCAAAAACGTTCCAACACACGCCAGTATGAATAGAGGGAGGCACAGGGTTCAGAGTAATTTTGGAACGATTGCAGGCAAGAGAATGACTATATATGGAGCAAGAGTGCATTATGTAGAGTCCTATGAATGGAGATGGATTATGTAATGGGGAAGGAAGGTCATTCCTTTAAAAAAATATGATCCTACCAGTGATCTCTGAGACACAAAACAGCCACCTGGAAAACCATTAAAACTACCTGACAGTTTATGAGTAAAAGTGGGTTGATAAGTATTTGCAAGTCTGATATATTTTGTAACCTCTCTGAAGGTCACATGCCATTTGAGGTTTTAATTACAATAAGGTGGTCATTTTTAAACACAGTATTGGAATGGTTGACTTAATAGGGTTCTTTCTAGTTGAACCCTTCACCATTAATACCACTCCTGTCTTCATCATTTTCTTATGGCTGGGACACAATACTTGATGTGCACACCTTAAACAAGGAGAGGTTGATTTTGGCTCACATTTTCAGTTCATGATGGCTGGCTCCAAGGCAGGAACAGGAACAGAGGGGCAGTGCAGCCACTGCTGACTTCATGGCAGCCAGGAAGTAGAAAGAGCAAGGAGAGCTGGGGAGGGAGACACCTCTCCTGACCAGCCCAAGCAGATTAAGCGCAAGTCAGTGATATCACCCCCAGGAGTCAATCGCCTTCCAGAAGCCCAGCCTATGAACACAGGAGGCCTCTGGGGACATTATGGAGCTAAAGCACAACACTGTCCCCACCCGGGGGACTCCCCAGACACACTGACACTGAATGTTGCTAGGACTGGGACATAGCTGACTGCTTGGGAATGGAAATGTGACCCAAAATAAGCAATCAGACACCTTCCATACCCTCTGTCCCTTGTTTTAGTGCTTTGCTGCTTTCCTGACCTTGGATTCCTGGATTCTACTGTTTTGTGACATTTTCAAAGCTCTGACAAAAGTTTACAATTCAAAAAGGACTTACAGAGTCAGTTTTATGTCTCTTTCTATACTGTCCCCTTCTCTTAAAAAAAAAAAAAACTGTCTAAAATGAAGACTGCAATAGTTATCTTCCTTTCATTAGGAGGGGAAAGAAAACAACAAGGTCAGTTTTGGAGTCTTTGATCCATTTTCCAGATTATCTTTTACTCTCTTAGAAGAGTAATTGCCCCACCTCAAATTTATATTCATTCTTGGGATTCTTTCATATAAATAACAATCAACTTAGTAAAACTGCATTATTAATCCATGGCAGATATTAAAAGTTTATTCTTTGTAGGCCTTTTCAGTGATAGTCTAACTCATTTTAGTGGTCTTGGGGCCAATGATCTACTTTTCAGATTATTTTTATAATGAGAATCAAATATGAAGAGTTCCTAAAACAATTTTAGCACTCTGAATAATGCTGTCACCTCCCAAAATGACTGTCATCTACAACAAAGGCTAATGCTTTCAATTAACACAAATGTTTTCTTCAAACAAAGAGAGCCACAGTTACCTCACAGAAAAGGCTACTTGTCATTCCAAATTCTGGTGCTTCCATAATGGTTTTGATTTCCAAACTAGGAGTACTGCAAATGCTAAAAGTCAAACTGTGAGGATAGGAGATGAGCAAAGTCACAGAGCACTTCAGATCACTGGCTGAGTTTCCGGCTTAGGTCTTTAATAACATTTTAATCTAGGCTGATCAAGGACTCTTGAAAAGCAGTGATCCTGTATTCTAAATGAACAGTCTTCCTAGTTCATCCCATCCCAATACAGAAGATTCTTTCATCTCAATTGCTATGACATTAAAGATTATGCACGTAAGATAGACAGTGTAAGGTAAAAATCCAGCCACTTTCTTCTAACAGTAAGTGTTTAAATAAAGAAGACAAGAAATCACTGCTTGTCACAGGCAATCTAATAATGAATCCAAGGAACATGATATTGTAACAATTTGGTTTCTAATACCAGTCACTATGTATTGTATTTTCATATGAATTCTGAAACACAATAGTTATCATATGAATTTTTCAGAAGTTTTGTCCTTTACAATTATCAAGCATATTATATGTCAAATGCCATGATACAATCACCAATCAAGTCTTAGAATATTGTTCACATGTTATTACTCTAGCTCTGTGATAAGAACAAATAATAGTTATTGCTGAGTAGGATCAAAAGGAGAGATGGTAAGTGGAAGAAACAACATTGAAAAAAATTTTGCATGCTGCCCCCACTCCAGGGGATCACAATCATATCAGGACATGCTAGTCTTTTCTTAAAAATATGAAATCTAACCTTTGAAATATTATCTTAACAAATCGTATGTACATTACAAATGAATGGCTCACAGAAGTACACTAAGAGGGATAGAAGGAGCTGCTCTCAGTAGCTCTGGAAACAGTGCTTCTGATTTGATACAGCAATGCTAACAGTGTAACATACTGTATTCTAGGACCTACATTTGTTCCTAACGGGTTTGGATCTAGAGAGTCACTCTCTTTATACTAATTGAACAAATAAGTAAGTGTACTGAAAGTGAGACTCAGCCAGAGTAAGAATCTCAGGCCAGGAGAGCCGCAGCCTTTTCAGGAGTCTTCCAACTACAATTCACCCCACTGTGTCTCCTGGGGGTACAATGTGAATTCCAGGCAGAAGGCATGGGGCAGCACTCTGAAGCACTAGCTAAATAAGCAGCAGCAGGCAGAGGAGGACAGAAATTTGATGTGGCACGACATTAGGATCTTCAAGCAACCCACTAGCACTGGTGGCAGTGGTGGTTGCAACAGACAGAAAGGTCCTCAAAACCCTGCATAGGGGTATCTTCTCCTACCGGAGGAGCTGTGGTCCTCTGGGTAGAGTACCTAACAAACCACTTGTTTTTCTGTATCTCTGTCCTCTTGCTACCTGCCCTGGACACAGATGCAACTGCAGGAATTGGAGGGCAGAGAAGAAAAATGAAAACTTTACATTTTTGGCAAGAAGACAGAAAAGGAGACTCCGGGGAGTCAGAAACACCAGGGAGGTCACACAGAAGATGAAGTGGATCCCACAAGGAGATTCCATGAACCTGTGAATACACTGCTGGGCCCACCTCTGAGCACATGGATCTGACCTTCAATAACTTACCAAACACTTTGAGAACTGAATTAGAATAGAGCCCACGACTCACGACTGGGACTGGCGACCAGGTGGTGCAGAGGCCAGATCTGATGTAGAAGTCAGCAGATCTGAAGATAAATCAATAGTAAATGTCCAATGTAATGACAGAAAAATGCAAATGATTAAATAATGAGTTTCCAGGGTACTGTGACCACCACAAGGTCTAATATTCATGTCATCAGAGTCCAAAAAGAGAAGTGGTAAAAAAATGAAATAATGGCTGAAAACTTCCAGAATCTAGTGAAAGATACAAACTACAGATTTGAACATCTCAGCAAACTGGATAAATGTAAATCCATGGCCTGCCATGTCATATCACACTGCTGCACGCTGAAGCCAAAGGAAAAACTCTTGAAAAGAATCCAATTAAAATGATCCACAACTTATGTGAAAAATATTTCAAATGATGACTTTTTTCATCAGAAACGATGTAAGCCAGAAAGAACATTTTTTTAAGACCTAAAAGAAAAGGACTGTCGACCCTGAAATCTACATCCAGTGAAAATAGCCCTGACAAGTGCAGGTTAAAATCAAGACATTCTGAGGTAAAGGAAAACTGCATTACCAGCAAGTCTAAAAGAAATGCTTAAAGTTCTACAAACAGAAGGAAGCTTGGAATGTATGGAGAGTGAAGAAAGAGCAACAAAAGTGGCAGATATGTGGGTAATTAAGATACAAAATTCTCTTCGTTTTTTAAAAATCTGAATGACAAAGGCAAAATATAACTGCCTTTTGAGACTTTCATTGTACATGGCATGCTATTAAAGCACTGATTTAAAGAAAATTTAAAACATTAAATGATAGTATTATAAAAGTAAAAAAAAAAGGTTCATATCAACAATCTAAATTTCTCAATTAAGAATCTGGAAAAAAAAAAAAAAGAGCCACAGTCCCAAAACCCAATACTGATTAATTACCAAGTGTCTCAGTACTTTTCTCTCATTGCTGAGACAAAATACCCAACAACCAAAGTTAAAGGAGGAAAAATTTATTTAGCTCTTAGTTTATGGAGATTTCAGTCTATACTAGTAGCTCCAAGGCAAGGTGGCACATGGCAGAGGGGCAACAGTTCATGACAGTGGAAGACAGAAAAAGTAACAAAAGACACAGAGACAAGCCTCTTTCTATCCCTTATACTGTGTGCAGGATATCTGCCCTAGGCTGGTGTAGCACTCACATTCTTAATCCCAACATTGCACTATGAATTAATTATACACTCTAGAGTCAGGCACCTCTGAAAAAACTCTATGACTGTATGAGGTTTTGGGGGGACTACTAGATACAAATCATAACACCAAGCAAGAAATAAATACTTTCAATTAAAAAAAACCCTACCTGGTAAAGACCACTTTAACAAAGGCTCACTGTTAACACCATTAGTAATAAAATGTATAGACACCACATATCCCTGACAAACACATGGCAAACAGCATATTAGCTCATCTACCAAAAATGCACATCTCAAAGTTAATAAAGAGAAAATATCCGACAAACTCAAACTGAGAGACATTCTACAAAACAAATGACCTAAGCATAGAGATCATAAAAAATAAGGTGAGACCGAGGGATTGTCAAGTCAGAAAAGTTTGGGAAGCAGGGTAAATAAATGTGATATAGAATACTTAATTGAATCCTGTAATAGAAAAAGGCCCAGTAGTGAAAACTCATGAAACTGAAATACAGTGTATAGTGTAACAGTAATGAACCAAAGTTAATTTAAAATGTGATAACACTAAAGTATTTGGAGGGAAATGTGCTAAAAGTGAAAACCCTACTATTTTTATAAATCCTGTAAGTCTAAAATTATTTCAAAATAAAAAATTTAAACAAAAAACTTCCTTTTAAACATTTATTAATAAACTTGCTGTCTGAATCTGTCTTAGTTAACTTTTCTCATTGCTGAGACAAAATACCCAATACCCAAAGTTAAAGGAGGAAAGGTTTATTTTGGCTCACAGCTTGTAAAGATATCAATGCACAGATAGCTGGCTCGCAGGCAGTGTGGTACATGACAGAGGGACATTGTAGAGGAGAAACCATTCATGCCAGGCAGAAGACAAAAGAAGGCACCCAGCTACAAACAACAATATAGCTTCTTTTTGCCCTTTTTATATTCTATCTAGGCTTTAGGGCAGGTGCCAAACCAAGCAGTAGACTAGTGCAGTAATCACGCATCCTGCATCCCAGCATCACACATCCTAGATCCAGCAATCTCGGAGAAAGTCCCATCTATTACTACAAAAGGCTTTGGGGGACATCTAGGCACAATCTTAGATCTCATTTGTTTGCAAAACTTTACAGATGGTGGGTGGATTTTCAAGGCACAAGAGTAACTCATAACAAGATTTTTTTCATGCAGCAGGAGAAAACAGCATGGTTATAATTACAGTAATTTGTGAAGTGACACAGAATAACATTAGGGCTTGAAAACAATGTTAAGTGAGTATACCAGTCAGTTTTTCTGTTGCTGAGACTCAATACCACCCACAATTCAAAGGACAGGTTTAATTTGACTCACAGTTTCCAGGGACACAGTCAATGGGTGGCTGGCCCTAAGGCAGAAACATCAGGAAGGAAGGGTACAGCAGGGCACATATGCTTAGTTGATGGTGGCTGGGAAGCAGAGCAGAGAAACACCACCAGACAGGAAGGGGTGGGAGACCGGATGACATATCCAGACACACACAGAGGTGTGCACCACCACCCCATTGGTGGCTCCCAAGACAAGTAACTTGAAACAATCAAGTTTAACCACCTGGTAAGAGAAAAGA
Source organism: Dolichotis patagonum (assembly GCA_004027295.1). Classification (NCBI taxonomy): domain Eukaryota; kingdom Metazoa; phylum Chordata; class Mammalia; order Rodentia; family Caviidae; genus Dolichotis; species Dolichotis patagonum. The sequence continues at coordinate 118,217 of PVJX010000853.1, forward strand.
AGTAAAAATGTAAGGAGGAGCAAGATGCCACTATGGATGTAAGAGCTCAGAAAACCTCTGAAGCGTTATCATGTACCTACTTTCGCACGTGGAACCTGGGAGTGAGTAATGTGCAGAAGTGAGATGAATCCTACACCTAATTCCAGTCTGCCAGCCACTGTTCTATGTACTTTTCCGTACATGATCTTAGCAAATCGTCTTAAAACCTTGTAAAAAAGGTATTGGTTAAGCAGCAGAAAGAAGTTTCAATCTCAGGCCTGATTAATTTGAAAAAAATATCTTTCTCTGTGTTTACTGCATCTGATGAAATAATTTTCCTCAGATAAAGAGCAAAAAATTTCAGGAGCTAAAAGGAAGAGTGGCAGGCATCAATGGGGAAGAGCACAATATATGAATAAAGCAGGTGTAAAGCAGAACTAATTTAAATGATAAATGAAAGAGAGGCTCTGATCAGTGCTCTCCACTAAGAACTTCCGGCTACAAGATGCAAAGAGTCGTAGGAGATACAGTATGGAGCCAGCCTCTACAGGAAACACATTTCCAGAGACCCTTGGAGGTCAAGTATGTTAAGTAGAACAGCACAGCACACAGAGCTGTAATAGCTCTGCAATCTTCTTAGAAGTACTGTAGCTCGGCTGTCCCAGGGTGCAAGTGTGTGGGTGTGCACATGTAATTTGTGATGTCAGATCCAGGGACTCACAAGTAAGAAAAGTAACTTCAAAAATAAGAGGAAGACATACAGTAATTTATAGTCTTCTAACCTAAAAGAAACTTTACATTAACAGATGGAACTTAAAATTCTGGGTAAAAGGTTACAAAGTTAAAAGGAAAGCTGTTGTAGTCCAGTAACAATGTTCTTTTATGCACAGTCAACTTGATGAAGTAGCTTAAAGTCAGAAGTCATCTCTGTAACTCTTAACAGCTTCAGCCTTAAGAGTATTTAAATGCATCATCCCATTCATACCAACAGTTTCCTTTAAATTCTACTTTTAAATGAAAGTAAAGCAGGACAATAGCTTTAAAAAAATCCGTTGGATGTGGTGGTACACACTGGGGAGCTGAGGCAGGAGGAACTGAAGTTTCACCGGAGCGTAGGCAACTTAGCAACTCAGTGAGACCTTGTCTCGCAATAAAATATAGATCAAAATAAATAAATAAATAAATTAGGGCTGGGGATGTAGTTCAGGGTGAAGGCCTTGGGTTTAATCCTCAGTAGTGGAAGAGGGCAGGGGGAGAAGGGAGGAGAAGGAGAAAGGGAAGGGAAGGAAAGGAAAAAGCTGATTCTGTAAGTACCACACCCTAACAGACTGTACTCTGGAGCTCCAAAATCTTATTCTGATTTGACATTTTCAAATTTAAATTTAATAAAACTCAGGCAAGAGGTTTATTTATTTTGAATATACCTTTAACTATGGGATAAAAGAGCAGAAATTTTGAAGACAGAGAAACACTTTAAAATCCCTAGCTCACTTACTTTATAACTGCATAACCTTACACAAGCTTTGTCTTTTGACCCAACAGATGTAAAACTTAAAGGTTATCATGAAATTAACTGAGAAATTATACACAGAGCTGCCAACCCAGCATCTGCCTGGAATGAGCTTTTAATATATGTGTTGAGAGAAAGTAACCCTGTCATGTGGCATGTGGTTGCTCATTTCACATGTGGATTTTAAACCACTGGATAGTGATATGTAATCATTAAAGTGACAAAAATGACAGCTAGACAACAAACTAGAGCAATGTGTTACAGTGAAAATAGTACCAAATGGGGCCAGGAGTCAGGAAGGTTTGCTGCATTTTGACTGTTACTGGGCACTGACCAGGAAGAGGCCACACACTCCTGCTCCTGCGTGCTGCCTTCTGCTTTGTGCTCCACAAGAAGGGGACAGGAGGGGATCGTTGCTCTTCCTCCGGGCTCCATGGCTCTCAGAACCCAGCATGCCATATATAGTGCTGGGTGCTTGAGAAAGAGCAGAGTGAAAAACGTCATCAGAGGGTAAAAACTGTGATTGAAATTAGTCCCATGATAGAAAGAGGAAAAAGGCGGCACCTTGAGGATCTGTAGGCATTAACCACATGGGTTTTGGGGTCTACAATTTCTGGACCAGAAATGCCTGTGGAAACCAACTTCCTAGAATGGTTATAGGTAAAGAGGTGAGCATCACAATGATTGTCCTGAGAGAAAGCCAAGGTGGTCCCACTTCTGCTGTGAGGAAAGATTTATCTATAGACAAAGCAAACCAGTGCGGGGAGCGGGGTGGGAAGGATGAACACAAAAATACAGCAAAAAATGACACTGTTTCTACTTTCTTCTTAAAAATCCAATGTAAATAACAGCAAATAGACATTTTAAAGAATGTTTCCATTTCAAATGCTTTTACTTGGTTCCTAGGCTTTTCACATGATTAAATTGGGTAAAAGTTTACCTTGAAGCAGTGTTTATTATTTCCCTTGTGTTTTATCCAAAACAATTGAACTAGCCTCTATAAAACGGAGGATTAATGCCCAATAGTTCAAAATAACTAAAACCCAGCAGTCTCAGCTGCCATCCCTACTCTGAACAAAAATGTGAGGGAGAAAGCCTCAACATACAACTAAGTAAATAACAAAAGCAAGCAGCTCTCCCTGGCAGAGAGGGTGTGTTTGCTCTGGTCTGAGGCCAAGCTCCCATGCAAACAGTCCTGGGATCCCTGTGAATTAGGGTGGCAATCCATGAACTTCCTTCCACAGGTCTCACTAAGCCCTCACACATTCCTCACCTTGGCTGCCTGCCGGGGGCTCCTGTGATGACTGCCAGTCTAACCCACAGGGCCCCTCCTGTCCCACAGGCAGCTGGACCATAATCAACTTTGGCCCCAGGAACTGCTGCGACAATGACAACCTGCCCTTCTTTCTAGATCCTGTGACAAAAAAGTGTCAAGAAAAAAGTCAGCCAAATCTTCCTACTAAATGGCACTTAAACAAGGAGAACCAAGAACAAAGATGATTTACAAGTTTATCATGGAACTTGCCTTTTATTTTTGAGAAACGACCTAAGTACTGAAACTCCATTTCCCTTACCCATACAATTAAAACTATAACAATACTACTTTCCAAGATTGCTTTCAAGATATATGCAATAGGCAATAAATACTTCGAGGGATCTGTCACTGAAGTAAGTGTTGAGCCTCTCAAGGCTAATTTGCAGGCTGGCACGGTAGGCAGAGCTTTGGGGCTGACAAAAGTGGGAAGGGATGGAAAGAGGGGCGGCCCAGTTCTGACTTGTTACACACACACACACACACACACACACGGGAACACTACTGTGTGCAAGAGCAAGCACTTTCACAACATGGTTGCACAGAGTCCTCGAAGCAGCTATCCAGGGGAAGACACTAGGGCTCTTACTGGACAGACATCAGAAGTGTGAAGGGCTTGCCAGGCACTGGGGAGCAGGTCAATGGAAATCGAAAGCCTGCTTTCTTGGCCTTACAATTATAATTTCTGGTATTTAACACAAGGAATTTGTGGTGAATTGACAACTAGTGGGCAACTTGTAACACCCAGCTGAACTGAATCAGTGGGGTGCTGGGTGTGAAGGCCCACCTGAGGATTGATGCCAACAACATAAAAATGAGAACTGGAGAGGAAAAGGGGGGTGCTGGTTCTCCCAGAGGAGCTTCTCATGCTGGCTCTGCTGACATGAACTCGGTTGCTATCCTGGAGGAGCTTGGGACTTTGTTGTCATTGAAAATGGCTGCAGTTCACTTTGGGAGTGCTTACTTTAAGCATTGCTTCCTGCCTGGGGAAGATGGTATACCATTGATTCTCCTGGAGAAGCTTGTCGCTGAAAGGTTTTTGCCCTAGTATAAATTACAGGACATTATGGCGGTGGTCTAACATGGCGGAAGGCCAAAGCAAAAACACCACCCTGATGACCACTTCCTCCTCCCTCCCCCTCAGCCCTGATTACAACTGCCTCTTTTCTTTCCCATGTGCGAAGACAATTCCAATCAGTTCCTCATGCATCATCAATGCATGCCCCAAACACTGCTTCTGGTCAAAGAAAGCTGACACAGGAGAATGAAACTCTCAAACTGCTATATGTCCTGTACAAGTTCGTATTCTCTAAAATCAAAGAATGAATTTTAGGAACAATGGAGGTTCCTAAACAGAGGTTAAGAGCAGAATATATTTATTGAAAGAAAGCTTCTGTCTCAGAGACAGAAGGGGTCCTAAGCTAGTTGCCGGGACTCTGTCTTTTCTAGAGACTTTTCTAGAGTAAAAATCACGAGGTTGAATGGGTCCAAGGTAGGGAAAATGAGAACTCACAAGGTGGGCATAAGGTGGGACAGAACTGTGGTCAACTTGTAAGATTAACTGCTCATGTAAAACTGATTTGATTTAATTTAGAACAAATTGGGGAGCAAGTCACATAGTAATTGGGCATGCTTAATGGCAGTGACTCTTCCTGTAGAGAGTTGCGATGGTGACTCCTGACTATCTCAGGGTGATACAAAACTATTTGGATTACCAATCTTTAGGATGTGATTGTATTTGCTTTGCTTTTTGTCTTGAGATCTGGCCCACAGACAGGAGTTACCTGTCTCCTCAGAGGTCACAATGTATCTCAACTTCTGCACTGGCTCCTTTGAGGGCCCATCCCTGTCTGACTGCCTAGATTTCTAACTACCTCAGCTCCTGTAACAAAACCTCCCACCAGAGCGGTGCGCTCCTCTCCACATACTCAATAAAGGCCACTTTTTCTTTGCTTTTGCTTCTCTATTGCCCTGTAAAACCCTAACAGTCACACTGGCTTTCCTGATATGAATTACACTGTTCTCATGGCTGGCGCTCAGGATGTCACTGTTGCTGAGGATGGTGGCGCTTCTCTCTGGGAAAGCTCTGGTCCTTACCTTGGGCATCGCTTCCTGGTTCCACTGCAGATCCCTCAGCCTGCTGGTACAGATCCTTCATCCCACTGCCATAAACTTTCTAGCTTCTATCAGTGACCTTTGGCCCTCCCAGTGAAGATCTGTGCAGCAGACTTGCCTGAGACATTATCATGGGCTCCAGGCCTCCTGCTAGACTTGCACAGGATGTTGCCATGGGATCTACCTCTTCAGACAGACTCATGTAGGACGTCACCCCGGGATCCAGGCCCTCAGCTGGAGTCTTCAGGTCTCTAGACTGTGGACAGATTTCCTACACTCTTTCGTATTTGACTCTTTGGGTGGCTATTATAAAATACTCCTATAAATTACATGTCCTGTACTAAATTTTCCCATGTAAACCCTCATTACAACAGAATTACATATGATTGTTTCCCCAAAAGAACACAGAGGAAACAAACAAACAAAACAGAACTGTGGATGACTAAGAACCTGGGTTCTATGCTAGGCTAACATGGAGTTATTAGGTTCTTGTACAAGGCATATCTTTGTGTTTCTTTTTTTGTTTCCTCTCTTCCTCATTCCATTCTTTGTTCCCTTGGACCACTTCCCTATTGCAAGAAATCTGTCCCCTTGTCCCTTTCTATCCATCCTTTATCATTTTCTTCGTAATTTGCCTCATTCAAATGAGATACCATAAGGCCGGGAAACAAGAAGCAAGAGCATTTCCTGAGATCCGCGCCATGCTGGAACTTAGGGCGCCGAGCCAACCAGTAAGCAGCCAGCCGCCCTGGGAAGTGACTGTGGTCTGGGGGGTCGCGGCACCCCAGGGCGGGGAAACAAGAAGCAAGAGCGTTTCCTGAGATCCGCGCCATGTTGGAACTTAGGGCACGAGCCAACCAGTAAGCAGCCTGCTGCTTACCGGGGCGCGGGCTTAGAATCAAACATACTACCCCTCCCCTTAACAATTGGGATCCAGGGATCTGGGTATCTCTTAGGAGGTGACCATATTTGGTACAACAAGTTGGGGGAGTTTCCTTCTACTATCTCTGAAGGCAGATATTTTTATCACCGTTTTGCTTTGTCCTGATTAACAGTGTTGCTCTATTCAATACTCTGTGTGGATGTGTTCTATAATGTTGTGTATTTCTTTGATTTTGCTCTACCTAGTAGAAGAACAACTATGGTGAAGACAACGAGATATACAATGTTGCCTGTTATTGTTGTCCTGGTGACCTGCTGTGATGTTCTGTGCCAATTTCACTATACTGTCTCAATTGGCTTTACTCCATCCTGTTTTTTTGTAACTGTTTGCAGCCTCACTGTGTGTTCACTTTGTATGCCTTAATTCTGTAACATGAACAGCTATTTCTGGGAGGACAGTATGTGGTTTGTCAACTAGTGATTTATGGTTTTTTTTGAGGTTGTGTACTGTTTCTACCCTTTTTTCTGTATTGCTTTTTTTTCTCTTTAAATAAAATTAAAAAATAAAAAAAATTAAAAAAAATAAACTTGTGTGTTTATTTCATCCAACATTATATTTTCCAGGTGCATCCATTTTCCTACAAATGTCTCATTCTTTATAGCTGACTAGTAGTCCATTATATATAAATACCTTATCTTTATCCAATCATCTGCTGATGGGTATACAACCTGCGTCCAGATTTAGATCTCAGCAATTGTGCTGCCATAAACATTGTTAGGTATGTATTGCTGTATACATGCCTAACAATGGGGAAGAGACCTACTAGCAGGATAGCTGGGTCCTAAGAATTTTGAATTTCAGTGCTCTGAGGAATCTCCATACTAATTTCCATCACCACTGTACTAGTTTGCATTCCTATCAACAATGTAGCAAGGTTCCTTTTTCCACAGCAATGCCAGCATTTGTTACTGTTGATTTCCTAATGACTGCCATTCTTTCCAGAGTAAGGTGGGATTTTAGCATTGTTTTAATTTGCATTTTCTAATGGCCACACACGTTGAACATTTTTTTCATTTATTTGTGAAGTGTCTATTTCTCTTGTTCATTCCTTAACTGGCCTTTAATTTTAGATGGTTTCATGTTTTTGAGTTCTTTGTAAATTCTATATATTAGTTCCCTGTCTGAAGAGTAGCTGACAAAAATTTTTTCCCATTCTGTAGATTGTCTTTTTACTCTGATTCTTTTACTATACAAGAAGCTTTAGTCTGATAGAGTCCTATTTGTGGATTCTTCCTGCTGTTTCTTCTCCAAGGCTCTGTTTAGAAAATCTTTTGCTGCACCTAAGTCTTTAAGTTTTTACTTATTTTATCTTCCAGAAGGTTTAATGCTTCTATTTTAATGTTAAAATCTTTGATTCATTTTTGAAAGTTTTTTTCTCCAGTATAAATTACTGTACAATTATGGCAGTCATCTAACATAGTGGAAGGCCAAATCGGAAACACTTACCAAGTCCTCCTCCTTTTTCAGACTGAATTGCAGCTCCCTTTCCCATTTGTGCATAAAGAAAATTCCAATCAATTCCTCACATGTCATTGGTGTCTACCCCATGTGCCACTTTCAATCAGAGGTCATATAACCCTCTGCCTGTATCTGTATCTGGTCAAAGGAGACAGCCCAACCACCACGAGTTGTGTGCTTCCACATCCTCAGTAAATGTGTTTACTTTTTTTTTTTTTTACTTTTCACTTCTCTATTGCACCAAAAAACTAACAATTTTGATTTTAATTTACTATATAATGAGAGACAAAGGTCCAATTTCTCATGCAGTTTCTGCACATCTGTAGGCTCTCTTCCTCTATCCTGTTCCCTACTTCCCTATGATATTGTTACAGGCAGCTGGGTTAGACAGAAATATTATAGGGAGTCAGACAGGGATAGGCCCTCAAAGGAGCCAGCACAGAAGACCAAAAGTCTTGTGAGTTGGAGGAGACAGACACCTCCCGCTGTGGGCTAGATCCAAAAGGTAAAATGAATGCAACCACAACCTAAGTATAAACATCAGGGACTGATGTCCTAAATAGGTGTGGATCAACTTAAGGAAGCCAGGAGTCACCATCCCAGCCCCCTTAGGCATGCCCGCTTACTATGTGACTTGCTTCCCCATTTGTCCCTGATTTGGTCAGTGTTACCTGAACAATTAATCTTATTGGCTGACCTTAGTTCTGTCCCACCTCATGTCAATCTGCCTTGCAAGTTCCCAGTTTTCCCCATCTTGGACCCATCTCACTTCTTGGTTTTACTCGATAAAACTCCCTAGAAAAGAAATAGTCTTTGGCAACCCACTCAGGAGCCCTTCTGTGTCTCTCTCAGATAGAAGCTTTCTTTCACTCAATAAATACATTCTGCTGTTAACCTCTGTTGTTCATAAAATTCATTCTTCGATTTTAGAGAACATGAGCTTGTACCAGACATATAGTAGGTTGGGAGTTTCGTTCCTCTGTATCACTATCACTCACACATTTGCTTATTAATTTATTTAACACAAATAGCACTTGCCAGTCAGTATACTGAACAATGTTTTAAAGGTTCTACGTACATATTTTTTTTCATTTTTTTAAAACAGGGTCTATGTGGCCTAGGCTGGCTCTGAACATGCAGGTAACCTCTTCCTTTGGCTTCCAGAGCACTGGGATTACAGGTGTGCCACCATGCCCAGCTAAAGCTCTATGTATATTAACTCATAAAAATCTCTGAGTTGGCAACTATCACTCTTTTTCAGATGAAGAAAAATGAGCAACAGAGAAGTAAAATAACTCACTTAGGTGCACACAACTTCCACGTGACTATAACAGGCGTGGGCACTTCTCTACACTATTATGGCATTTCAACTTCAGATTCAGGGCTAGTGATACTTCCTAGAACAAACCCTCAAGAGAAATTGAACCAGCCAGCCCTGTTAATACTGCAACTAGTACAATGCTTGTACTCTAGTACTCTTATAATAAGCACAAGAATATTTAAGAAATGTAATGATGAGCTCTATTAAAGATGCAGTTAATAAACCTAGTCATGTGATTTGTTTTTTTTCCTCTAGTATTATAATGCTAAGTTTTGATTGTCTGAAGAAATCTCCAAAATTGAGATCCATCTTGAAATCCCTGTTGAGCAGGTGCAGCTGTAATGTGCCCTTGTGTGTGCCCGCTGGAACTTGTGAGAGGGAACAGTAACCTGGAAGAAGATCTTGGAGATGGCAGGGGCATTCCTAAGAAATGCTGTATTAATAATGTCCTCCGTAGCACAGAGACCCACCCACATAGTGTGGGAACACACAGACACCTCAAAGCACAAACTAATATACAAAAGTGCAACTCTGAAGGGAAAACAGCCTTAGAGACATCTATTTCACATGTACATTCTTGATTGTATGTGCCCATGTGTGAAAATCAATGTCTAAAATAATTTTTGAAGAGCTCACTAACATAAAATAAAATTTAAGTGGTAGAAAGCATCGTTAGAGTATGTGTGGCATACTTTCTTTCCTAGCTATACAAAATATAATACAGTCATGATTTAATAAAATAGAGAACTTAACATCCAAACCAGCAGAAGGTAAAGTATCTCCAAGACTTAGGAAACATCAGAACTACTGTCTGTATTACCTTTGAGAGGAAAAACAGATCCTCTAAGTAAGGTGGAGAAGTGACTTTTCAGATACTGTAATATGTATGTAAAGATCCAGAAAACAATATTCATTTTAGCTAAGAATACTGTCATGGTTTATGTCGGTGGCCCCCAGGCCTCATGTATTTGCATTGTGCATTTGTGATTGGTTCATTGTCTAGTGCTTGGATTGGTGGTACCAGTGCTGCACCCTCCTAGGGGGTGGAGCCAGGATGTGATGTAATGGCAGGAAGAAGGTGTGTCTCGCTCTCTTGCGGTTCCATTTGTGGTTTGCAGCTGCCATGAACTGTGGCCCCGCCATGCCACCCTGCCTTGGAGCCAACTGAGTATGGACTGAACCCTCCAAAAACTGTAAGAAATAAACCTTTCCTTTCCCAACTTTGGGCATCAGGCATTTTGTCTCAGCGACCAGTGAAAAGTAACTAAGACAAATACTAAATATTTTACCTAAAAATCTGAATATTATATGGACTAGCAGCTCAACTCCAGCAATGACCCCAGCACTCTGCTTGGGCAAATGGGGATAATGATACTACTGAACTGAGATGCAATACATGAACACTAAATATTTTACCTAAAAATCTGAATATTATATGGACTAGCAGCTCAACTCCAGCAATGACCCCAGCATTCTGCTTGGGCAAATGGGGATAATGATACTACTGAACTGAGATGCAATACATGAAAACTGGATCACCCCTCTAGTAAGCACACTGCATGGCAGACAGCAGGATTCCCGACCTGTGAGCTAGTGCTAGCAGCCAACAATCGAGACCACACAGCTTTCGACACAAAGTAAAGCAGCAGAGCAGTACAGCTGCTACCTGCTGCACTAAGCTGGAACCTCTGCCACCATGGGGCTCTCTCTGCTTGATGACGGCTCACCAGACACAACTTCTTTTGAACACACAGAAAAGCCTTCCTTCATATCCAGAAACAAAAGCAGCCCTGCAGCAGTTTTATTTCCCTGCTTCTGTAATCAGATCCGAATGTGAAAGGGCTCCTTCTTCGGATACAAGCCAACCCACTCAGCAAATCTCTCCAGATACAGCCCACCCTCTCCATCCTGCACAGAAGAAAAGTGTTCTTAAAGTCATCTGGAGAAACAATGTGCCAATATTTTTGCTCGCATTCCAAAATACAGAAAACTTCCTGTCCCTGGTGCAGCCAACTGAGTCCCTCAGAAGATCCCTGTAGCAGCACTTGAAGCAGTTCACAACTGGGCCCAGAATGCAGCCCTGGCTGCCTAAAGCTGCTCCCACCATTTCAAGGCAGGTGCGAAATATCATTTCTTTGGGAAGAAATTCCTCTGAAATGCTAGAAGCATCCTTGCCACATACTGAGTTACTGAGCTGCTATGTGAAGACCATCATGGAGCTATCTTTTTAAAATAGAAATGAATCAATTCTATTTAACACTTCTAAGTAAACTATTTTATGGTTATATGTCTGTTGGCCCTCTATTATTCCACTGACAGTGTTTTCCAGATAATTCTCTATTTTTATATTGATTACCATAAAGTATAAAACTAGGTTACTTTTAACAAGATAATCTGAACAACTTGAAAGGTAAAGCAAGATAAAAACTAAAAACAAAAACCACAGAATTCAATATAAAAATTCCATCTTGGCTTTTTATTTAATGTGGGATTTTGCAGACTAATAGCAGCTCTTCACATTTGAAGAGATCTTGACACCCTTAAATTTAAAACATGCTGTTTACAAAAGGAGCAATGTGGCTGAATGCTTAAGGATATTCAAGAACAAGAAAAATATCCTGTTTTAATAAAAAATTTAAAATAGATGATTTTATAATAAAATTATATAGCATATGATGAGGAAGAGAACAGAAAAAGTTACAAACTCAGCTTTGGTACAGATGCTAATTTTCAGAACTTTACAGCACATGAGATGTGACAGTTTCCAAGTCACCTGCAAGTCGTAAGCTTTTTGCTCTCTGCTCAGTAGCTTTGTTCATTGTGCAGATAAGAAGCTAATCGAAGAGAGATGCTTTCACTGAAAGATCCCAAACAAATGTCCTCAGAAAATGAAGATATTGTTCTAGAACAGAGACCAACTGTTCAGGTTGACAGAACAAGAGACTTTAGTAGTACACTGACTTGTATTTGCTACTGTAACACAGAGCATGTGTATTCTTCTACTTACAATAGCATTAGGTTAAAAAATTGAACTTAACAACACTCTGTAACAGGAAGTAGATTTCCCCCCAAGTGACCAAAGAAAAGACAGACAAGAGTGAAACATGGTTTTTCTTCAAACTTTTCATGTAATTTCATGTGGATGGATACACTAGAAATACTTTAAAGATAAAACAGCTGAAAAGTACAGTTAACTCACTTTTGAACAATCTATACATAAAACTCAAAATGAATCAACATCCCAAATGTAAAGGCTAAAACTATACAACTCTTAGAAGAAAGCTATGAGTAAACTGTTATGACCTTCCATTCAGCAATGGTTTCTTATATGATAACCGAAGCATAAGCAACAAAAGAAAAACATAAATTGAATTCTGTCAGAATTTAGAAGTTAAAAGCATTTGTGCTTCAAAGGATACTAACATGAAAGTGAAACAGCTAGGCCTGGAGTCACACTCCTGTAATCCACCACCCCAACCCACCCCTGGCATCCTGGGAGGCTGAAGCAGGAAGCCAAAGGATCACAAATTCAAACCCCATCTGGCAATTTAGCAAGACCCTGTCTCAAAAGAAAAAAAATTTTTTTTAAAGACTGAGTGTTTCGCTCAATGTGAATGCCCTGTGTTCAACCTCCAGTACTGAGAAAAAAAGAAAAAGTGAAAAAACTCATACAATGGGAGAAAATATTTGCAAGAAATTTATCTGATACAGCCTGTATCCAGAATATACAAGGAACCCTAACAATTCAGCAATAAAAAACCCAATTAAAATGGATAAAATATTTAAATGAACATTACTCTAAAGAAGATATATAGATGGCAATATGCAAAAGAATTAAATGCTCCTTAATTACTAGAAAAATGAAAATAAAAACTGCCATGAGACACTATTTCATACTTGTTGAGATGACTGGAACAAAAAACAGATGACATGTAGAAACTGGAACCTTTTTACACTATTGGTGGGGATTTAAAATGGTGCAGCTATTGTAGAGAACAGTCTGGTAAGCCCTCAAATGATTAAACACAGTTATAGCAAGAACCAGCAATTTCTGTGTGTGTCCAAGAGTAATGAAAAAAGACGTCCACACAAACTTGTATACAAATGTTTGCATCAGCAACATTGCTAACAGCCCAAAATGGAAACAACCCGAATGTCTATCAACTGATGAACAGATAAATGTTAGATCTGTGTTGAGAAATATTATTTACCCATGACAAAGGATGCGATAATGATACATGCTACAAACGTAACAGACTTTAGAAGTGAAACAGTAGCCACAAAATGTCATATGCTGTGTAACTCAGCTTCTACAGAATGACTAGGATAGGCAAATCCATACAGCCAGAGAGCAGATTAGTGGTTACTAAGTGGGAAGACAGAGGGAGATGAGCAGTGACTACTAATAGAGACAAGGTTCCTTTTGCTAGTATAAAAATGATTTGGGAATTAGAGATAACACTTGCACAACTGTTTGAATACACTGAAACCTACTGACCTAAACATTTTAAAAGAACAAAGTTTATGTTATGCTAATCAATCTTCAAAAAAGCTGTTAGTAAACAAACTATTCTTTGCAAATAACACAGATCTTAGAGTCAGGGGTCTGAAATGCTGCCCTGTGTTTGCCCTCAAACTTGCCCAACACCAGGGTTCTTTAGGCGTGGTTTCTACATACATCATCCGCTTGGCTCGGGACCTAGGGCACAGGTGTTCTCTCATCTCAGTGAGGTAACTACATGACCATGCTGGATACTGAAACACAGCAACAATTCCAATGCATATCTGGGGGCCAACAAAAATTGTACATTCTATTCTGGGGGGAGTATAGGTAGGTATCCATGAGGCATAATCACCAAGAATACCAGTATTTCTAAAAACAAAGGGATCACAATAAAATCTGCTGAAGCACGCTATCCCTGCGAGTCCCAAGCACCTACTAGTACCAGGTCCCACTTTAACTCTTTCCTACCTGTCTATAATGAGCCTACCACTGGCAAGGGAAAAACGTTTTCCTCAATGAGCTGCTTCAAGAAATTTCATACTGACCACTTATGTTCTTATGGCACAAACATGTGAAAGGGTTTAACTAGCAATGATTAACAGAGAAAGTCACACCTGTGTAAGAGAGGCGTTTGCGAAACCAAAGAAAACACAGCAGAGCCTCTCCAGCTGGCTAAGTCTTCTCTGCAAAGAGCGAGCACTAGAATACCCCTCCTGAAGCTTCTCCTGCCTCCAGTCCCAAGGCTCAGCAGGGATCTTTCCCAGAGTGCCTGTGCCCACAGATGAGCACTTGTGGGTGAGAGAGGAGGCAACTACGGGAGGAAGCCCGCTTGGATGCCCGCCAGCAGCAAGCTTAGTGGGCCCAACCTCATTATCTTGTCTCTCTACCACCCATGGCAAAGTTGCTTCTTGATTCTTCATTCTGGAGAAGGGCATCAACATCTAAGTAGATTTTACATTCATAAAAAGGGTGAATTACAGAAAATTAAAAATAACACTTTCATTCAGGATCACACACACACACACACACACACACACACACACACACACGCCAAGAACTACTGTAGGTCTTTTGAGCATCTTCCACAAGCAGAAAAGAATTTATCTGTAAGTAGCAAACCTCTAATCTGTGTGTAAAATAGTTTGTCAAAATGCTTAACAGCCACCAGTGCTGCTCAAATGGAAGTAATGTGCTAACCCAGGAGCACTGGTTACACTGCCACATGAAGAGAGGAGAAAACAGAGAAGAAAACGAATGACTTAAGTCAAAGTCTTGCCAAAATTACTGCATGTGGTAATGTTTAAAGTTCATGAATAATTTTTTGAATTTGCATATAAATTAGAAATTTCTGATGAATGATGACTAAGACAAGCTAGATGACTGAAGCTTAAGACTTAGTTTGAGTAGCCAAAGTTCTGTGTAACTCCGACTTCATTTGTTTTTATAGGATTCTAAAACTCAATCACCTGACTGCATACATCTTAAAAAGTTTTAAATTCCTATAGTAAATCACAAACATTTAATTAGCATATACAATAATCCAAAAGCCAAACCATATGATATCAAGCTAAATTCATCATTCTAGCAAAAAATGGAAGTTCAGGCAATAACATGGCATGATAGAAATTACTCTCACAAATTTACTATTTTAGTAACAGAACTGTTATTCCAGAACATGTAATGCTAAGGTAAGATGTATGTTGTTCTTCAATAGAAATGTTCTTAATTTTAAGTGATGTTCTGCCACAAGGGTACCACAGCCTTCAAATTAATTCAAGTAACAGATGGAGACATTTGAACAATGACGTACAGAACTGTGCAGCAGAAATGACATACAGTAGTAATTATTCCTTTCAACATACAGGGAGTGATTATCCATAGATAGTAACTGGATGCCAAAATATTCTCAGATAGTAACTTTTATACAGTGTATAACAGAAACGTTCATTTGCTGTATCTGTATCTAGATGTACCTCCAAAGCCTCATGAGCTCATATGGGGCTTTGGGGAGGTGACTGATTACTGGGGCGTGATGTTCATCAATAGGTTAGCCCACTGATGAGTTTATAGCTAGAAGTAAAGCATGGTGGGAAAAGGTGGGTCACAGGGGGCGTAGCCTGGAAGGGTCTTCTCCCTCCCTCCTCCAGTGGTACTTCCTCTCTCTGCTTTCTGCTGCCATGACATAAGCAAGCTTCCTCTGCCATACTGCTCTGCCTTGGAGCCACTCCACCAAATCTGAAACCTCTAAAAACTGTGAGCCAAAATAAACTTTCCCCTTTAGAGTTGTGGGTGTTGGTATTGTCCCAGCACCAAGAAGGTAACTAAGACATCATTTTTACCTTGTTCAAGGTTATCTACTGTAACAAAACTTTTATTTTTATAAACCAAAAATACTGTTCATTTTTACATTAATCACCGTAACAAAACAGGGAAAGACGTACTATCTCCATTTCATCACTAAATAGAATGCATAATCCAAATACTGAATATTGTAATCTAAATATTGTATATTGTAATCCCCTTTCCAGTCCTCACAATCCAGAAAGTTACGTCTGTCATCCCACTGAAATGTTATTGGAATCGTGGCAAGTTAATTCCAATTTACCACCTGAAATGCAACCTACGGAGAGAGTAAAGACACTAAGACATGTCCAAAGTTATGGGCAGGCTAGGAGTCCTAAGTTGGAATCAAGTAAGGATATATGGACAAAGGCCCTAATGTAAGGCCTCTCCCAGAATCTATTATCTCATGAAGAAGGCAGTAGGTTCATGAACGGATGTCAGGAATTATGTGAACAAGGTGAGCTGAGCTAGCCAGGTGGAGAGCAAGCACTTCTGCAATATGCAGGGAGAAAGAAGCGCAGAAGAACCAGTCTGCATAACTTGATTAGGACAGCATATAAATGAATTTAGGAGGCTGTTGCTTCAGTTACTGATATGTAAATTTTTGTACCCTAGGAAGTCCTAGCCTTTTTTTTTTTTTTTTTTTTTTTTTTGGTACCAGGGATCGAATTCACAACCTCACACTTGCCAGGCAGGCGCTTAAGCCACTGAGATAAATAAGAGGCCCATAGCCTCTTATTTTGAGGCTCATACCGAGTTGACATTCCTGGAGCTAACTGGCTCTGCCATCCCACTGTGTTCAACCATTCTACAGGGAACACAATGTGAGCAAACAGGAAATTGTCAGTCAGCCTTAAAGATTACTTATCAGTACCTTAGCTAGCCTTATTTGTATCACTTAGAGTCAATTGAAGGGAGAAGCAAACATACAGCCAGCTCTGTCCATATCAGTACATGCAGACAGGTCCAGTTTAAATAATGCGGAGGTAATAGTTCTGCATTTGAGGAGAGCCGCCCACTTTGTCTTCCACAGAATATCTTTACAATATGCTACCCAAGCCAGGGCATTGCTATGAACTGAAGAGTGCATCGTGAATAACTATGCTGGGTCTGGAGGTGTCAGGTGGGGTTATTCTTGGCACCATGGGGTCCTGGGATTCTCTACGGAAGGAGGAAGTTTAGAAACAAGCCTTAACTTCCCAAGTTCATACAGAGTGGCAAGAGGGACTTGGGAATGGAATCCATGTCTAACTGTGGTTCAAAAGAGCAGTAACTTCAGGACACCCGATATGATGAAGTTGAAAAACTTAGGTTAAACTAACTGCAGGTAGGTAGGGGTTAAATTTTCAACACAATGGAATAATGAAACTGTCTAACAGTGCAAAGTGAAAACAGAAAATTCCAGTTCTGGTGAGTGTTATCAGGCTCAACCTCCTAACAGTAGCCGGGCAGCCCTATCTTACTAATGGGCATTTACTGTATATATCATTCTAGCAGGCTCAACTGCCACAGCAGTCAATGGCCCTGATTGTACTGTATACACAGAGACACTGATTATACACAACTCTGCTGCTTTTAAAACTATGTATGCTGACTCTCTCACAAGTGTGCACAAGGAGCAGCTACCATGGTTTCACAGCAACTGTCGACACTTACTTTATATTCAGCAGGAAGCTGTGAGTGGGTTTCTGATAATTCATTTACATTTACTACACAAATTAGCCCAAGACTTAAGTCAAAGAATCTCTGAATTAAATACTGTAGTTTTTTATTATTGCTATCTGTAGTACTAGATGTTAAACCCAATGGCTAGTGCATGCTAGGCAAGCATTGTACCATGGACCTCACTTGGTACAATCAAAAACTATGGTGAATGTTTAAATATTTTAAAAAATTATTATAGTAAAGAGACACATCACCATTAATCCCCTTGAAAATTCTCCCTTGACTCGGCCACACTTAACCCATCATTCCTGCCACTTTCTGATGCAGTTCTGGAAGTTCTCTTTCGTATCTTTCGTTGTGTGATCATGGCTACTTCAATGTCTTGAACTGTTTCAAAACATTTACCTGTCACAATCATTTTGACTTTGGGGAACAGCAGGAAGTCACGTTGGGCCAGATCTTCTGAGTAAGACAGACAAGGACACACTATAATCTTTTGGAGAGCCTGCCTTTCTGTTGGGCTGTACTTAGAAGCAGCATTCACTGTAATTTTGAACATACCTTATACATTCACAAAAAAGGACTTCCGCAACTGCTTCAGAAAGTGAGAACCACCATGGGCTAAGTGTGGTCCAATCAAGGGAGAGTTTTCTGAGGAGCATTAATGGTAATGCACCTCCTACTGCAGTAAACTTTTTAAATTACAAACATTCTTCATACATTTTTATTATCCCTTGTATACCTAGCCCATTTTACTTTAAAATTTTAGACAGGGTCTTGCTAAATTGCCCAAGCTGTCTCAAACTTGAGATCCTCCTGCCTTAACCTCCCAAGTAGCTGGGATTACAGGTGTGTGCCACCTTGTCACGTTTCCTAAAGTTCTATTTTATTTTGCGTTACAGGGGATTGAATTGAGCCAATGGTCTCATGTACTCTAGACAAGCACTCTACCACTGGAGCTGCATTTCCAGATCCAATATTAAAGATTTTTTTCTAGTTGGAATATACATATAGTGTTAATGAAGCAATCAGTTAACTTATCAGTATTGTAATAAAACATTCAATTCTCTACTTTCAAAATTTACTTTTATATATTTAAAAGCTTATTAAACAAAGCCAATCAACAAATAAATATCTAAGTCAGTCATACCAGTATATATATTCCTAGATCCCATATTATAAACAAACTTCCTGGCCTTTATAAAAAGCAAGCTTTGTGAAATAGGAAATATAGATTGTGTGATTGTATGTGTGTATGTGATTGAACCCAATGCTTCACATAAGCTAAGCAGATACTCTACCAGTGAGCTACACTCCCAGCCCAGGAAGGACATACACACATATTACTGCAACCTTTTCCTTTTCTTGTCACATCAGTGCAGTGCTGACATCTAGAAAACTGTATTTCTTTTATAGGAAGGTGAAAATGAATAAATCACCTCTTAATTAGTATAGGTTCAGTTCTTAAATCTTGCAAATCTACTGGAAAAGTTGTAAAAAAGATGACGTAACTCTCATACTAAGAGATAAAGTACTAAATTTTAAAATTTCAGGCAGATAATTTACATTTCTTTATTCCTCTCACTTGCTTTACATATCACAAACACATTCACTATTCCAACAAAAGTTCTACATTCAATCCATTGAAATTTGTTATATGTTGACTGAGATGGTCCTGACATTCTGGTTCTATGCTCTTTAGTGCTATATAATTTACTTTGAATCTGCTAAGTACTGTGTGAGAGGACACTAGAAAGCCTGGCTTTGGATACGAATTACACCATTTCATAGAGAGATACTGAAGACACGGGTAAGAATAAAAAACTGCTATACTATATTTCTAAAGGAGTCTATTTTGGGAACTCCCTTGTCTCATTTTCAAAGAAATATCTGTCATTTATTTAATGAGTGTACATAAAAGTCATCTAAAAAAAGTAATCTATACTCAGTATTGCAGGATCTACAGACATTCAAACTCCATTCATGTGAAGGAATACTGGTCTCAAAGGAAACTAGCTAAGAATACACAGCTAAAGAAGAGGGTTGGTGAACTTTTTCTTTCAAAGCAAGACAGTAGAGATTTTAGGTTTGTGAGTTAAACAGTTCAATTCTGGTATTGGATTGCAGAAGTACCCACAGAGGGTACATGAACAAACGTGTGTGGTATCCTCTAATAAAATGTCATTTACTTAAAACAGGCAGTAGCCCAGATCTGCCCATGGGCCACAGGGTACCTCTGATACAGGGTAAACTCTATGCTATGTGGTGGGGGTGAACTCAAGCAAAATAAGCTCATAACTGTGAAATGGTATCAAAGGCTTCTTTCTACCTTTGAGAAATCTTCTCTATCAAATAGGAAATCCACCTTAAAAATCTCCAAAGTCTACCTGAGTTCCTGCCCTCTAGAAACTGTTTTGTGGGGCTCTTAAGTTTCTTTACCTCAAATAGTGGAATCAGGACTCTCTTTGGTACCCTCACCTATAAAGATTCAATTTTTAATAAAGATGACATGAGAAGACTTTCATACTATAACATGCAATGCAAATGGGAAAGAACCTGGTCTGATAACTTGGAAAGGAAGCAGAAGTTCCAGCTGCTGACTTCTATGCTTCTCAGCTAAGAGACATTAAGAAAATTATTCCTTTTGTCAGAGTTATTATGAGAGGTAAATGAGATCATACATACATATTGCTGTACAATGACCAGTACCATAATTAGCCCTCAATAATGTGAACTATAATTATCATCTAGGGCTAAACACCAATAGCCCTGCTTATCTGGAGAACATGCAACAGTTATTTTTAATAGCTTTAAATGCCTGTGTCAAGAAGGCAAAAGCTAGCTGTTAATGGCTTGTGTTTAGATTTCTCCCTAAAGCCTAATATGGTCACAGGTCAGGCTTATTAAGAGATGGCTAGATCTAGAGTGTGTAATTGATTCATGCTGCAATGCTAGGATTAAGGATGCTAGGATTAAGGGCGAGAATTATATCTGTTCTATAACACAAAGAGACTTGCTGGTAGTTGCTTGTTGTTGGTCACTTACTTGCTTTTGTTGTCTTCTGCCTGACATGAATAGTTTCTTCACAGTGATGCCCTCCTGCCATGCTACATTGCCTTGGAGTCCGTCAATTATGAACTGAAACTTCAACAAACTGTAAGCTGCATAAACTTTTCCTCTTTTTAATTTTGGGTGTTGGGTGTTTTGTCTCAGCAATGAGAAAAAAGTAACCAAGACAGAATTTGATACCAGGAGTGGGGTTACTGCTGTGACTACACCTGACCACGTGGTTCAGGAGCCTTGTGGTTTGTGGGAAGAGTCTGGAAAGGTTCATAGATGTCAGCTGAAAATAGCCCTGAAACACTTTAAGTTGTATTTGATGGGAAATTTGGCTCAGGGCTCGGAAGAGCAGAATGCTCATAAAAATGCTGCCAGTAAAGACAAGGTTCAGAGGTTTCTGCTGGGAAGAAGAAATGCACTGGCTATTGGACTCTAGATGATGAGTGTCATACATTGGCAGAAAGTTTGTCTGCATTTTGCTCAGGTCCAGATACTTTGCTTGCGACTGTTAAGAGTAGTGGGTTAATTAATCTGGCAGAAGAAATTTCAAGGCAGTTTAATGTTGAAGCCAAGGCATGCTACTGTTAGGGGCCTTTAGCCAGATTTATGTTGAAAATCAAGAGCAAAAAGCTCAGAAAATTGATTTAAAATGTTCTGACGTTGGCCAGGAAGGAAGCTCCAGTAAAGCTGTGGCCTGTGAAGATGGAATAAAGGAGAAACTGGTCACTGAAAAGACTAGAAAGAAAAATATACATATTTCAGAAGGAAAACATGGCCTGAGGTCATCACTAGAACTAGCAGGACTTCAACCTTTGCAGCCTCAGAGTGGCAAAGGTGAAATTTTGCTTTGAGAAGAAAGCCCCAGAGCACCATGTTCCAGAATGGTAGCAGCCTAGAGAATTTGCTCCTTGGGATTGGGTTCAGAGTGTTCAGTAACCTAGACTCTTGCCCCTACAGCCAAGAAAGAAGAAAGCCTGGCTACTGCTCCAGTTGGTGGTAGACCTTGGCATCATCCATGTGGCACTGGTTTCAGGTGCATCAGAATGCGACAGTTGTAGGATCAGGAAGGCTTCCACCCAGATTTCAAAAGAAGGCCTGGGAGGCCAGGCAGTGTGCCCAACAGGGTAGTGTATAAAGCTGTAAGTGTGACGCTGACAGTATGGTGGAAACCCCAGAAATTTGGAGAAACTGGAAGCATAGATTATCTGAGGAAAGCTGCAAGGAAGGAACAGCAACAGCCGAAAAGAGAAGCTGTGGGAGCTACAACCATCAGTAGTGCCATAGAGGAAGAGCCACCTAAGCTCTTTGGAGTTCACATCTTGCCACAGATTGCACTGAATGCTGCACATGGAACTACAAAAATTAATGTTTGCCTGCTGGATTTTGGACTTGCCTTGTTCCCATTTTTAGTTGCCTCTTTGTACCTTTTGGGATGGAAGTGTCTGTCTTATGCCATCGAATGTTGGGAGTGTTTAACTTTCTGTTTATTCGTACAGGGGCTCACAGCTATGAGTTTGTCTTAAATCTCAGAGGAGACTTTGGACTTGGACTTTTCAGCAGTGCTGAAACTGTTAAGATTTTGACAACTCTGGGGGAGGATGTTAAAGCCTTTTGCATAGCAGATGTGCATGAGTTTTTCAGGGGGCCAGGGGCAGAATTTTACGGTTTGTGTTTTGATGCCCTCTCCCAAGCAGTCACAGGAGGGGCTTTTTCAGAAATGGCTGGATTCAGAGTGTGTGACTGATTCATAGTGCAATGCTAGGATTAAAGGTGTGAATGCCATTTGTCCTAAGGATACAACATACCAGACAGAAAGGCTTGCTGGTAGTTGGTCCTAGTTGATCGCTTGTTTGCTTTTGCTGTTTTCTGTCTGTCATGAACTATTTCTCATTGGTGATGCTCCTGGCGTGCCATCATGCCACCCTACCTTGGAGCCAGCTGGTTATGAACTGAAACTTTGACAAATTGTGAGCTAAATAAACCTTTTTTTGCTTTAATTTTGAGTGTTGGCTATTTTGTCTCAACAATGAGAGAAAAGTAACTGAGACACTAGTTTTAAAATGGAAACAAAAGTTTCCATTTCAAAACTTCTTTTTAAAATCATGCACAGCATAGCGCTATCAACAAGTAGAAATTTAATGAGTCCTTGTTTGTCTCAACTGCAAAGACAAGAATTATCATTTTTATCATTACTATTGTTACAGTGCTTTAAAATTTCCATTAATCAGATAATAGTAACAGGCATTAAGCCAGGTTTGTTTTTGTCTTTTCCTGACAAATAACAATCTTGAAAAGAAGCGACTTTATTTTGGATAATTGCATATGTCTACATGAAATGTTTTAAAAGTGAGTAACTTTGGTGTAAACCCTATAGAGGCCAGGCAAGCAAATGTGGAATAGAAAAGCCAGTTTCCTTATGTATGAACTGCAAGGAACAAGGAAAATTACTATTAACTACTGCCCTTTGTCAGTAATTGGAACTATAAAAAGAACATCATTACAGCAAGGCTAAGCCTATCTTGCATCTAACGCATAACCAGTTAGAAATATCTGAAAGGCACTGCAATTTTCTGAGTAGTCAGCAGCCTTGGGATCAATCAATTTATAAGTGATCTGTTCCAATTACAACGGCTACCCTTTGCAATCTGCTCCATTTTCTAATGGGACAGAGAACTGGTTGAAATCCTACTTTAAGAACTAGGGACATTTTTTTAAATTGCTAAACCCCAATCAGCCATTCTGGAGTCTAAAAAGTCTAAATTCTGTTTAAATGATTAATTCGACCCCTTTGGCAATCATTAGATAAAATTTAAAAGTTATAACCAGCTGCTTTAAAAAAAAGATACAAATTAGAGGGTGCAACATTTCAAATGCCAGACTTATTAACCTTGATCTTTTACCATGATTAACACTGGCTCCACTCCCTCCTGATCAATGTTACTCACTTGATTTATGACCATTACATTGAAATCTCCCAATACGATTTATCTAGCTCTGAACTCTTTCAAGAAGCAAAATCAACTCCTTCCCCACAAAATATTATGCTGCTTTTCCTCTTCTCCCACTATAAGAGTCACTAGAATCATATCCCAGGCATATGGAAACTACCTTCTTGAAAGCTAGGTGTGGCCAAGGACATACCACTAGCAACACCATGCAAAAGAGATATGGAGGATTATCACTTCCAAGCAGAACTTTCAAGGGGTCAGTGCATGATCTGCCATATTCCCTTTCCTGTCCTGACTAAGTGTGGACAACACAACTATAGGATTTTCTGTGTTCACAGGGATAAGGAAAAGGACATAGAGCTGAACCTCATCCTCCTGGTCCCACATAGTAAACTCATGATTAACATGCACCCTAAATGAACAATAAACCTTTGCTGTATTTTTTCTTTTTAATTTTATTTATTTGCAGTACTGAGGATCAAATTCAAGGACTTTCTCATGCTAAGTATACACCTTACCAATGAAAATATACCAGTCTATCAGATGTTGTTTTAAAACACTGACATTTTTAAAATTATGTTTACTGGTACATTTTAGATACACATAATGATCACATTCGTCATAGGAAATTTGTATCTGTACATGACATATTTTGATTCTTTTCTCCCATTCCCCTACCATCCCTTTAACCCCTCTTCTCTTTCTTATTTACAAAGCTTTGTTTCTATTTTTCCCTTCTTTTCCTTTCCCTTCCCTTCCCTTCCCTTCCCCTCCCTTCCCTTCCCTTCCCCTCCCTTCCCCTCCCTTCTCTTCCCTTCCTTCCGTCCCTTCCCTTCCCTTCCCTTCCCTTCCCTTCCTTCCCTTCCCTTCCTTCCCTTCTCTTCCCTTCCTTCCATCCCTTCCCTTCCCTTCCTTCCCTTCCCTTCCTTTTTTCTTTCCTCCTCCTCCTAGTTCCCCTTCCCATTTGAACATTTCCTTCCTATTTCACAATATCTATTACACATTGATCCTTATTTACACTTTTGGTTTCTCACACCAGAGAAATAATGCTATATTTACCCATATGTGTCTGATTTATTTCACTTAAGAGTATGGTCTCAAGGTGCATCTGTTGACCTAGAAATGTCTCTGATTTACCTTTCTTTATGGCTTAGTTGTATTCATCACTACCACCAAAACTGGACTGTCCTGACAAATACACTTAGCCGCAGCCTGCTTCTTCATTTGTGTTCTTACTTCTGATAAGGGCATTAGTACCTGCAACAGTAACCTCAGGACCAGTTAATGCTTTCCTCTTCCTATCCCATCTCCAATGACAGCAGAAATCTCACTTCACCTATATCATAGTTTCCATTCACCACCTTCTACACTCCCACACATCTAGTGTTGGCTAAAAGCTCTAGTTCTCCTTGGTTACAACCCTACAGCATTCAAATGTTGTCATTCTTACTCCAATCTTTTTCCTTCTCTAAATGCTCTTACAAAATGTCACCAGAACAATTCTGGCAAAAATAAATCTAGTCTTTTCCCATATTTAAAGCCCTGCAACCTTTTCCCCACGGTTCACACAAGCAAACCCTTGAGAAGCAACTTGTAAACAGGCATTTTTCCACGCATCACAGGATAAACGTCACTACTGGCCTGCAATCTGGTCTTCATGCGTGATATGGTGACAAAGCTACTTATGCATATTTTGTTTAATACTGGCAGTTAAAACACTGATGTTTGTGAAAAAATTTATTCTCAAAATGAAAAGGGGAATGGATTTAAATTTCTCTGTATAAACTGACCCACATTCACTCTGACTTGGCTTTCTTGAGCGGGAGAGAGAGATGATGTCAGTCACAGCTGGGATTAAGGTCCAAGATTCTAATCAGGCCTCTGCCAGGACTGCTACTCCCCAGGAGGTGCTTACACATTATTAGAATCTGTCTCATCGCTGCTTGTTATTTACTAGATTTTATGTGGAAATTCATCAAAATTTGGGATCCCGGTGGATTCTACTGCAATCTACTCCATTAGAACTGTCATTTGTGCCCCAGAATGGGGAAAAGATTAGGGCCTACAGTGTAGTCACAGGATAAAGGTATAATTTCAGTTTTTGTTGTTGTCAAGATAGCATCTTACTGCGTAGTTCAGTCTGGCCGTGAACTCACTTATTTAGCCCAGGCTGGCCTTGAACTACAGTGACTTTCCTGCTTCAGCCTTCCAAGTGCTGGGATTACAGATGTACACCACTACACCTGGAAAACTTCAATATATTATGGCTACTGAAAATTGCTTGCACTTTGCCTAGTGGGCCTCACCTCCTACCTCCTCTTTCATGTATGTCTGCTCAGGATGTTCTGAAACTGTGGGGAACACCATTCTCCATCTTATTAACCACCTGGAAAAATTTTACCTAGACTTCAATGACTAGCTCAGTAGCCAATGTTTTCTGTGAAAGCTGTCCCAGGATTTCTTGGCAAGATTAATTGGTCTTTGGGATGAAGCCTTTCCATGGGTACCACATGGTAATATTTAACTAAGAATTTACCCACTTAGTGAGTCTCTAAACTGCTTCAGCTTATGTATCTGAACTACAGCTCTTGGTACTATACTTATAAGAAAACAGATGGTGATTTGTAATTCTTAAACAAGTAACACAGTGAAAGCTATGTGCCAGACTCCCACTTACCCATAAGCCTATTGCTGGCTATTTTATTGTATACTTTTTTGTTTTTCTTTTGAAAATTTAGAGGCAGTTCCATATTGAAACTTCTACTTTTAAAAAGTCTCGCATTTTATTTAACAATAGGCTCATGAAGCTTGTATATATACATGTGTGCATATGTTTGTATGTGTATGTATGCACAGCAGTTTCCTGTGGGTGCTGTAACAAATTAACATACATTAATTAGCTTAAAACAATAGAGGGCTGGGGATACAGCTCAGTGACATGGCACCTGCTTGGCAAGTGCAAGGTTCTGAGTTTGATTATATATATATAGAATTCCCACATAAAAATATATATTCTATATATTCTATATATATAGAATATATATCTCATAAAGAATCAAACAAACAAAAAACAACAATAGAAATTTATTCACTCCCAGTTCTGAAGGCCAAAAGTCCAAAATCATATGGTTAGCAGAGTCTTACTTCCAAATGCCTGACTGGAGCTTCTATCTCTGCCTCTTCTGGCTTCTACTGGCTACAAGTGAACCCTGGTTTATAGCTGCACCACTCTAATTTCTGCCTCCCTGGACACACTGCCTATCTGTTGTCCATCTCAACTCTTGGTCTGCCCTTTTCTTACATGGGTACCTGCCATGGATTTGGTGCCCACTCAGGGAATCCAGCAAAACCTCATCTCAAGACTGGTAATTACTTCTGGAAAGACCTTTTCCAAATAAAATGACATTCACAGGCTCCCAGGATTTGCACAGGGGACTTGTGTACAGTGCAGAAGACAGAGCTTTCACCCACTATATCATGTGCTGTAGATGACCCATCCCCCCAAACAGGCTCATTGACTGCGTACATGTTGCCATGGTAACAGTTTGGAAACTGCAGCACACGGGAAAAATTACATCATGGTTGGATGTAATGGTTGCATAGGACTAGGAACCTCGTCTTATCTGCTGTGAAATGAGTACATAACCTGACATTTTCTGTGTTAGTCCGCTTTCTGTCATTACAACAAACACCTGAGAAAATCAATTCATCAAGAGAAAACTTTATTCCAGATCATAGGTTTGGTGCTTCCAGGGTAAAATTGGTTGGCCTTGTTCTGGGGGCTTGAGGCATGCCAACATATTATTGTAGATAAGTGTGGTGGCAAAAACCATTCACTTCATGTCCAACAAGCAAAAACCTGAAAAAGGAAGAGACTGAGGTCCTACAGTCCCTTCAAAGGCACTCCCCCAGTGATCCAATGGCTCTTATTAGGCCCAACCTTTAAGCATCACCAAAATAAGGACCAAGGCTTTGACACTGAAGCCTTTTGTAGCCATTCCAGATCCAAACTATAGCAGCATTCGCCAAGAGACGGCCTCAGGGAATACCGTTTGACTCTCACTTCAGAGGGTACTGGGACATTCACTAATACTCCCTGTTTCACATGTTTATATACCCAATTCCAGGGATGTCCCATGGAATGACCGTAATTCATGTAACTTAGAATGCCATCGCTTGTAAGACAATCATCATTTTACAGTGAGAAAGACTAAATAAACACTGCTGACTAAACTATGTCACACCAGTAGTTATAAAACACATTTTGAGTTCAGAGATATTAAAATGTATTCCTTAGATTCAATGAAATACATTAGCATTCATGTTGAAATCTATTCCCATAGCATGTCGGGAAAATGAAACAGTTTTTGATTAAACAGTATGACCAAATCTCAGTGATCTACTAGCAAAATTTTAACACTGTGTTGCTTCATACAATGACTTCTCAACTTCTTTTCATCAGGCTAATATATTCAAATATAACTCAGTAAGTCTTAAAGTTGAGAGGTTCTCTCAAATACTAAGTCTCTTTTAGGTTTCACAGAGATTGAAAAATCAGAGCCTTACACGCTCAAACACAAAATAAAGTGGCTTTTGTAATTAATCATTAGGCTTCCTTGTCCAGGGCCTGCTATACAAGGTCAAAAGTTGAAGGATAGTGTGTGCATCTGTGTATGTGAGAGCCAGGTGCTCCCAAAGCGTTGTGGTAGGGTTGTCCAGACAAGCTTTCTGATCTATCTGGTAGGACAGACCAGGCCCCATGAAGTCCACAATGGAATAGAAAGACAGAATCTCTGCTGCCAGACATCCCAGAAACACAAATCTCAAAAGAGAACAAAACATTTAAGAACTCTCTAATCTAGTAAAGTTCCTCAAGAAATCCAGGATTAAAGTTTTATTAGGATCAAATAGTAGGCAAAGTTTTGGAGTATAATCTGAGTTCTCTTCTTACATTCAATTCTTTATGTAGATAACACAGGTTTCAAATTCAGATACAAGGTCAAGTTGTCCTACATTTTTTCTAAAAAGGTTTAATTTGGGTCACTGCATTTAAAATTAAGAGAATAGAAATACCATGCCATCAAAGATTTTGGGTAAACAAAATGTAAGGGAAATTTATTTTAAGTAAAAATAGATATGAAGTCATTATTGAATTTAAAAAACACACACACACAATCTACATTAAAATAGTGTGTGAAGGTGTGCCCCTATACAACAAATACTGGAGAAAGTAATATATACCTTCCATTAAGTATTCAAAAATTGAGTACAACTTGCAAATCCTTAAATTCTGACTCAATCAATCAATCTCTCTCTCTCTCTCTCTCTCACACACACACACACACACACACGCACACACACACACAGCAACTTAATAAAGTATCTATTTAAAACAAAGTTTTCCCTGGAGAAAACTCATTTCCTCTCACTTCTAGATGGCACTTAAGTTACAATTACTTCTGAATCCTACTAGGGTGCCTATGTTTCAAAATGAATTTAAATTTTGTTTAGAAAAACATTTTGGGGGTGCGGGGAGAACAAGGAGCTTCTTCCCTCTCTGGGAGGCGGCTGTGAGTGTGGCCCACTTTCGGTGGCCTGAAGGAAAGAGACCCTGGTGAGTTGGGACCTGCACCATGCAGTTGACTCGAGTTGCAGGGAAAACAAGGAAATCCTCCCTTCTCTGGGGGGCGGCTGTAATCCTGCCGGTGGTCAGGCTGAGAATCAGACATCTCATGTTGTCCTGTCCCATGTCTCCCCCCCCCTTAGCAAGTGGGAGCCAGTTCACACTAGCCAGTTCACAATATTTGTGAAAAAAAATTGGCTATGGTATTTAGTATGAGTTCCCCATATGCAAAGATATGGACAACCATTTGGAAGAAAACAAGAGACAATAAGATAGATAGTGAAGATCCCTGGTTGCATAACTTTGAAATTTAGGCTTTCTTAAGTCCAGTTCTGTTCTGTTTTGTTGTGGTTAATTTTACCCCCCTTAAAATAAAAAAAAAAAAAATATATATATATATATATATATGAAAATGCTCTAAAGGATATAACTGAATGTATGTTTAAGTTTGTAAGATAGATGACCACATTACTGTTTTTGTTAGATTGTTGAGCAGAACTGTTAATAGTCTCACCGCTTGAATATCTACTTTGTGTGCTTTAATTTTGTAACTTGAACAACTATTTCCAATGATGACAGTATGTAACCTATCAAGTGGCGATTTCTTAGTGTTTTTGTTTCTGTTTTGTTGTTGTTATTGTGGTTCTTTTATTTTTTGCCTTTGGAATTCTGTATTGCTGCTACCCTTTTTCTGTTTTGTTTGGTTGTTTTCTTTTTTTCTCTCTCTTTAAATAAAATTAAAAAAAAAAAGAAAAACATTTTGGACTTCCCATGGTCACTGGAAAAGTCTATCAACACTAGGGACAGGTATACCTATAACTTCGGTTCTTTGGGGAATAAAAGGACTGTTTTCAGATTTTTCATTACCCTTACAAGTTTTTGGAACATATTCCCGGGCAGTTCCTGAAATACAGGTATGGCCTTAAGTGTGTTTCCCTACTGATAAGAGCAAAATAAATGTGACATAACTAGTTCATATCAGTACCATACAGACTTTTGAATAAATGGCTGTGAAGATAGCAGTCTACAAGAAAATACTAATCTTACACTATATGCAAAAATTAATTCCAGATGAGTTAAAGACAAATAAAAGCTTTTAAATCTTTCTAGACAAAAAGAGACTATGTGTAAACTAGGTGTCATGGACACTTTACACAACCAAGATTGAAAACAAGAAATAGAAATTTGTGTTCATGTAAAAATTAAAGTTGAAAAATACAATTGGTATAAAGTCAATATGTAAGATAAATGTAAATAGAGGAAATATATCCATAATATGCAAATAGAAACTGATAACAAGAAGTTAATATTAGAAAATGCAATTAAGACTATGATTTCAATTTATATAAGAGCAAATCCAGGCAGCAAATAGATATACAAGTAGGGGTAAAAAAGAAATCACTAATAGGGAAACACAAATTAGCATAGCAATAAAATGTACATCTAGTAGGCTAGAAAATACATATTTCTTAAAATCTATAACTGATTGACAAGAATTTAGAGAAATGGCATTCTCATGTTTTCATGACAGAAATGAGAATTGTTAGGGAATTTTTAGATGACATTTTGGTAAGATATATCAAATCAATTCCACTGTGAGTTCTGAATGCAATAAAAGAACCATTTTCTCCCTGCAAAGATTTAATTTTGGCTTCTCATATATGAGACTAAAAAAAAAAAAAAACACAGGAAGACAATATTATCTAAGCTATTTCCAGAAATTAAAGATGTTAGATAGAAACTGCAGTATTGTACAGAAACAATAAAGTAATGGCGTTATGTACAGGGAGGTCTAGAGAGGTCTAACTCAGAGGCAAATAACCAGGAACACACTGACCACCGATATCAACAAAAGAATGAGTACATTTGCATCATGGAGTATTATACAGTTGCTAAAAGTATTATACTCAATTATTTCAGAAAGATTCCCATGAGTGATAAAAGGCCAACAAGCACTTATAATATAATCCAATATTTATTAAACAGTAACAGAATTCTGTACATGCCTATGTCTATGTAACGTTGATGGAGGATGACTATAGAAAAAACAAAGAATACACACTGGATTGTTGAAACAGATTATGTGGGATAGGGAAAATCATGAGTTGAGGGTGGATGCAAAAAAAAAAAAGTTTTTTTTTTAAGTAGCTAAAATGCTTCATTCACGTAGTAAATACATGTGCATATGAATAGCAGATGCTACAAAGTGCTTCACAGTGGTTATCTCAGGGTGGCAGGACTTTCAATTATTTTAGTTTGAATAAGATGCATTCATATTCTCCATAGGGAATCCATTATGTTTATAGTTGGGAGAATGTGGTTTTATTTTAGTGTGACAGTTAGAAAAGGTGGATCCAGGACTACAAATGTATTTATACTCAATGTACCCATTGCCTCTTTCCAGCCTCCACTTAGCTTGGAACTCTAGTCTGATCACACAGTATTCAACTGTACACATCCTACTCAGATAAAAATTTTCAACTGAGTCAAGGAAAAAACAGAGATTGGGGGCTGGAGTGAGCACAACTTACAAGCTGGCTGACCCTCTGCCAAGACAGTTTGAGGCTTCTTTTACGGCATTAAAGGATTCTCCTAAAGTTATCGTATACTTCATCTGTAGCAATTGTCACCTCAACATTCTGATAAATCCAACTGTTTACAGAGTCCTTAGTCACTAAGTTGGCAGACTGATACATATTTTATTTCCCATCAATCACTGATTTTACACACAGAAAATTAAATTTGGACTTTTCTTTTCTTGTCTTCTTTCTTAGTCATAATGAAACCAACAAGTGCACAGACATTCAATAGAAGAAATGACACTCAAACGATCACATTTTTCAGTGTCTTAAAGTGATCTGTGGAAGATTTCTATCAGTTACACTCTGGTGTCAGGACTTAGATTCTACGCTTCAGCCAGAGTCTAAAGTTGCTGTAGTCTCTCATTTACCTGCTCCAAGCACGGCACACTAGAGTGTGTTACATTTTACATGTATAAAAGAATTCAATTTTTTTACAAATTTGCCAATTTCACTCTTCATCTTTTAAAGCCATATAGCAATGAATCTAATTTGTTGGCTTGGTTTCATGCAATCCACAAGAATATATCAATAGTGAAGTATCTGTGGGGAATACTCCATGACTCAAACACAAATATAACTATAGTTGTAAATATGGCAATATGGTTTTACTATAACTTACTATAATTTGTACGAGATTATTTTACTTTATAGAATGAAAAGGGATTCATTCTTTCAGGGCACCAGCCACAATGCAACAGTCATTACAACACATTTAAATCCAATATACAGGTTGATAAAGTGAATTAATCACAATTATTTGATTTCAAAAATGGAATAACTACTTAAAATATTAACTGAAGAAACATGGAGAAGTTTAAAATGTGATTAACCCACATTTAACTTGAAAATTATTTTTATAAATATCCTGTGGAAAACCAATGATACATCAGGTCTTTTTCATTATAGGAGCTTTGAAAAAAAAACTACTAAAAAACTGAACACAGGGCTCAGAAAACTCACACACAAATATGTATTATTGAAGCCATTCAGCTAGTAACCAAAGAAATGCAAGCCAGGAAAAGTGCTAATTTTTAATTTTCTATATAAGTAAAGACTAAGAAACAACTCTGACAGTCAACAATACAGTAAGTGATGAGCTCACTCATTTACTGCTAATGGCATGCACTTTACTGCCAGACTTCAGTAATACTAAATATATTCAAAAAATCATTATCTCACGTCTAGGAACCCCAAATAATGAAACAATGTAAAACTGACAAATTTACATAAGCATATTCTCAAAAACAAGACACTCAAAACATCTAAGGCCTTACAACTAGAACATGATTCAATAAATAATGGTTTCTTGGCAATAACAGAATCTCAGTTATAAAAATGTTATTTTCTATAAATATTAATATTGAAGGAAAATGTTCACGATCTAATGACAAATTTAAAAAGCAGTTTTATATATTAGTTCCGCTTTTACATACATGTTCCACTTACATTCCATGCCTAAAAATCAAAATATCAGTAATGGTTCTATATTATATGTCCTCTGAAATTAAAACATTCATTCACTTTTTGTCTTTTTTCTCCTGTGATTTCTAAATTTCCTATGATGATGATATGTGGGTGAAAACAGAAAATGTCATTTATTATAAAAACAACGGCCAAGCATGTTTCTTTGGCAAATAGAATAGAGCAGAGGTGAAGCGTACATTTAAAAAAGTGTACAGTCAGCCCTATCTCATACATCAAATCAGGGAGAACAATGTTAAAAGTTATACAAGACTAAACAGAAAGAAATGCAAACTGTACCTTTGTAACAACCATCTTTCACAAATATAGGATTTTTCACAGCTTAGTTTTCATAAAGCATTTTCACCTCTAGAAACAGGTTTCTTACACACTGAACCAATTTAAAGTTCGTGCTCAAGGATGCAAAGAGGAGAGAGTGAGGGCAAGTTCATACTACGCTAGCCAAGGAGGAACCTAAATAAGGGTGATGTCCAGGAGCTGGAACCCAATGCTAGGACATTTTAACACATTTTAAGCAAAAGGAAGAAAAACCACCAAAGCAACAATCTGGTGTGAGGCTGGTGAGGTGGCTCCTAACGCGCAGCGACTCCCTTTCCGGCCACAGGAACCCCTGAGCACTGCGCCTGGCTGGAGTCCCCTGCTTTCTGGTGCTCCCATACAGAAGTATCTGAGCCCTGACCAGGGAGCTACAGGTGAAGCGCCGTGTAGACACAGGGACGGGATGCAGACACTGCAGCTAGAGCTCCACCAGCCACCAAGACAGTGATGTGACCTTCAGAATGACAACCTGCCAAGGATAACGGAGCAGAAAGATGCGCCAAGCCTAGGCCTTCCTGGTTCTGGACCACATACCTAACAGCTTCTTTTATATGAAAAAAAAATTTCCATGTTGTTTAAGCCACTTTTTTTCTGCCATTCCTATCACACACAACTGGAAACTGACCTTTACTGATGTACATGGCCATGATGGGCTCGTAAAAATCTCTGATTCTACCTCCCTCCCTCTTTAATAGGCCAGAACACCAGACCAAAATACAGAGAAAAAATAACAGCAGTTTCCTAATAAAGCTTTCTATGACTTGTTTTTTTTTAGTAGGTAACTTGAACCTGCTAGATAGAGTGCTTTCTCTCTCTCTCTCTCTCTCTCTCTCACTCACTCACTCACACACACTCGTGCTCTTTTTCTCCAACTAACTAAACTGGTTTTCTTACTGACTCTGGGGCTTGATTGATTTTGGGGGCCAGTGGCCCAAATGTAAAAATAAATCCTTCAACATTTTAAATGTTAACAACCTGAAACAGATGAAATTGAAGATTTGGAAGCATAAGTAACTGAGGACCAAGAATGACAATAGAATGGATGTATGTCCGTTTTGGGGAATTCATTGTCTCTTACTTGCTTACAATTGCTAAAATAAAAGAGAAGCGTGGTAAATCCAAAATGAGTATGGACCAAAAAAATACAGCATCTACACAGCCAGGCATCCTGGAGTTATTCAAGACAGTTTTCTCAGGCATTTCATTAACCTTTTTATGAATGGATGCCAGACTTGATTATAACCAATGTTTTCCAATTACCTACAAAGTAAAAGACATGATCTAAAAAAAAGGAATATAAAAATGTACCCTTTACTGATGATACCTGGACTGTTTCTTAACTGACCTCTGATGGGTTAATAGCCCACATACATACCTGTGTCTAGCATAGCATATAACCCCTTCCTCTTGTCTCTGAATCTGGGAATCCTGCGTTGATGCTGGCCAAGATGGGCTCCTACGCTTTCCATCCATTAAGTTCTTGATAAACTGCATTCTTTGTTTAAAAAAATTTACCCTTTTCCTGTTATTTTTTGATATATGAATCTAGCTCTTTCCTAGAGAAGGATAAACTTTCACCTCCAACATCTTCAAGTCTAGTATTGAGAAAACTACCACATTAATATAAAGGGTCTGCCCAAGGAAATTTTTCTCTACTGAATTGAGGAAAAAAAAATGACAGAAAAGAATTTATTTTAAATTTTCACAGAGGTATATATGTAAGCATTGCACATAAACAATTATATTCCCTTCTACACTAGAATCCAATTATAACAACCAACTTACTGTATATGTTAAACATTGCCTAGAATAATAAATATCCTTATAACCATAAAGAATTCATATTATGTGTTTATTTATTAAACAACCATTAAGTCAGCAAAGCCCAAGTGGTGTTTAATTACTACTTCAAACAGGGTTAAGAATCAGCAAAATCCATGAAAATGACTTGCCCTGCACTTTGCCCACAGAACTGGAAATATCATTTTTCCTTCCTTTATCACAGTGCAATACGCCTTCAGGGGCATAAAAGGGAACTCAACTCACTGTGTCTGGGATTGAGACACTATTTCTTCAAGACAACTTGGGGCTATTCTAGGAAGATGACAACTCTTCCAAATTAGCAATTGAAGTTTTGTAACATTATTTAAACCAAATGGCTTGCTTTGCTTAGAAGTGATGAGGTGATGGCTAAGTAAATGGTTAGTTAACTAACTACCTAGTCAGGCCCCTTCTGTATTGCAGTAAGAAGTTAATGACTTTCAAAGATTTATGGCACTCTAGTTTGTCTTCCAGAGACATATGAACTGAATGATGACACTAAAGACTAAAGATTCAATGATATGGCAACACATAATATTGGGTCATCTTCATCAATTTCAGAATAAAATTGACTTATGTATCTAGCAAGAAAGTTAAACTCTGAAATGTCATACTTTCCAGAAATAATTTATTTAAAATATTGATAACTATTAGTCCTAAGAATCGTTACAGTATAAATCATGATGGTCTACCAGTCTCTAGATTTTCCTAGTGCCAGTACAAGGGACTAGCATCCATTTTATATATTTAAGGATATAAAGTCTACATCAAATGGAACAAAAGTGAAATTCTACTTCAGACTTGTAGTGCAAATAGGTAGTTTTCATAATACAGTTATTTTAGACCTCACAATCGTTAATACTGAAATTTCTTCATTCATTTATTAAATGCTTATTGAATGCCTCCTACCTATCACACATTGTGCTAGGAACGAGAAAACAGTAAAAATAATTTCAAATACCTTTAACTTGAAATCCAAATAAACATTCTTGGGAAATTGGAAGTAAGGACGGAGCAGGGAAGTAGGGAAGGTTTTCATATGGGAATACAACGTAAAGGAATAAAGCTCATGAAGTTTAAAGTGTTTTAGCAGATATTTTATATTTGCTAAAGTATGACAAAATAACACATGAGCCAGCAATAAAAATTATTTTTCATGTTGCATAAGGTAGGTGGTGTTCTTAACATTGAGAGTCCTGCTGAAGACCAGAAGGGAGCTTTTGAGTCTTCCTAAAACTGCAACTCAGTAAGTGAAAAAACAGATACCTCAGGAATCTCAAACAAAAATAAACGAGTTTACAAGCCGGTTGACAAGAACTTGCCATTTCAATAAGGTGACTAATGAGCGAAAGAGACTAAAATATTCTCTTTAAATAACCACAGCAGGGCCAGGGATATAGCTCAAAGGCACAAGCGCCTGCCTGGCTAGCACAAGATCCTGAGTTCGATTCCTAGTATACACACACACACACACACACACACACACACACACACTATGTGACCACAAATAATCAAACCAGTTTTCCTTCTACAGATGAATAGTGGCTTAAGCTTCTTACTGGCGAACTGGAAATTCATTTCACATAAGGCTTTCAAAGTAGCCATCTTTACATGAAAAACAAGGACCCTGAAGGAACTATGTCCAGCCTTGCCTTAAGGGTCTAAGTGTTATTATCACTCTCACACACTATCTACTTTCTCATTTTCTTTCTTCTAATTTTTAGACGTGACCAATAGAAAAATTGGCTAGAACTGGGGAAAAGTAAAACGCAGGTACTGTATGAAAGAATATTAGGGAAACTTTATCATTCACCTCATATAGAAGAACATTGGATTAGGCACTTCTTTCCTACTATTACTAGCAACACAGGCACTAAAAATGATCACCCATCAGTAAAGACAACACTTAAAAAATTCACATATGTAAGTACACTGCTTTGGTACTGTCATGGTTTATGTCGGTGGCCCCCAGGCCCCATGTATTTGCATTGTGCATTTGTGATTGGTTCATTGTCTAGTGCTTGGATTGGTGGTGTCAATGCTTCACCCTCCTAGGGGGTGGAGCCAGGATGTGATGTAATGGCAGGAAGAAGGGGTGTCTCTCTCTTGCCGGTTCCCACTTGCGGTTTGCAGCCGCCATGAACTGCCGCCCCACCATGCATGCCACCCTGCCTTGGAGCCAACTGAGTATGGACTGAAACTCCAAAAACTGTAAGAAATAAACCTTTCCTTTCCCAACTTTGGGCATCAGGTATTTTGTCTTAGCGATGAGTAAAAAGTAACTAAGACAGGTACCATTTGATTAGACTCACATGTGATGATCATGGATTAAAAATTTCTCTCTTAAATTCCTCCTCCAGTCCCTCCCAAGCCCAATCCTGTATTAATTTAAAATGCTTTCTCTCTGATAAAGACTTAAATATTTTTTATAACTTGCAGACTACTAGATCAGGACCTGAAGTACTTAAAAGGAAACAGATTAAAATCATCCACAGCATTTTTTGTTTCTTTATCTATATAAGGATAATCTACTTATTATTCAGGTAACTTTCACTGCCTAAGCAACATTCTCTGAAGCCTCTGTCTCAAATGTCTTCCATTGCTACTATGCCAATCTTAGGTATATTCTTGTGCAGTACACATCTGTACTTTACATATGCTGTTGCATTTAATTCCCCAAATAAGTAGATACAAAAGAATATATGCTCCAAGAGGACAGAATTTCTGATTCAGTACATAGTTCTAATACCTAGAACAAGGTTGATCATGTAGTATTAATAAATATCAGGGGACTGAGCAAACAAATTAATGAATAATTATGAGATACATGAGCAAGTATAATATCCATTTTTTCTGCATGAGAAAAACTACAAATCAAAGGAGTTAAGAAACCTGACCAAAATCACATTGAGTATAGAATGGCTGTATTTGTCACTGAATGGAGGTCTTTTGTCTTGTCTCCAAATTCAATATCCCTTAAAAATTACATTTTCTCCTAACTGGGCATAATATTCTCTGTATTGTAAATAGTGCACAGAATGTCACAGGAAATGAAATCATAAGATAAGCATACACACTTTCTAAGAGCAAGATATATATTGAGTTACTTTGTGGGGGTATGAGCACATAGGTATATACATTCATGTACAATTACAAACACGATGGAAAAGATTTTCACAATTTATATCAATTTCAAAGGATGGATCTACAAAGACCTTCAGCATTTACCAACAGCTTCCTCCCTGAGGTCCAAGTGCCCATGGTAAAATGCCAAGGGCCTCAAGGCACACAACACTAAAGCTATAGAAGCACCTGAGCCCAAAGCCAAACCAGAGTTCTCATGGTTGTAATACACGTAGGGCTTAGAATTAGATTTAACTCCCCCATAACGCCTCGAAGGTGAGAATGTCACTGTTCCACCTTACTTTGCTACTTCCAATTTCTACCACTACCTTTCTTTCCCTCTCTCCTTGTCAGTCCACACAGCTTTGGATTTCCTTTTCCTTTCAGCAAACAAGACTCATTAACTCATCTTTTGGTGCACTAACCAGCAATCTTAAGCTGCGGAATACGTTTGAGGCAAAGTTAATACTTTCTGAGAGGCTCTCCATCACAGCTGTGGAAGAATCAATTTCTACATTCTAACTTTCAAATGTACTCTTGTTTAAAAACCAATCTGCATATGTGGGTAACGGTGAGAAGTACCCATCCTGTGATGACCATACCCGTGACAGACATGGAAGGGGGCTGCTTTTCACTAACTCCCCATCAATATACTCCTTTACCACCTTACAAAACCAGTCCTTCCCTGAATCCTCCCAAGCCCTCGATGCAAAGACTTTAGGGGCACAAACTAAAAAGTGAATGAAAGTGTAGATGCGCACTGGGGAGTAAAAGTCTTCAGTATCTGAGTAACAACTCCTTTTGTAAGCCAGGTAATTTCCAATTCTTTATTAAAAAAAAAAAAAACAGTGCTCTAAATATGAAAAGACCTATGGGATGGGCAAACAAATATAAAATAGTGGATTTCAACTTAGATACTCCTTGTTACAGAAAATATGACATGATTCATAAAATACCTTCAAGCATAAACAATACAGCATGGAGATAGTATTGTATACAGGGGAAGGCAAGCAGAAACATGACTTTAAAGAAATAAAAGTACAAAATTTTTAAGTATTGAACTACAAACAATAAGTAGAATCACACAAAAATTTTGCTAGTCTTTTGAATGATGTAACAATGTGATTTAAAATGTCAATATTTATGATATGCTGAAAAATTACATCCTTTTCAACACCTTAAACTTAGGCTAAAAATTAACTTAAAATTGTGCTTAAGGGGACAGTTTTAGAGAATCCTTTAGGAGCTACAGGAACAAAGAGTTGGAAGAACACTGTTTTACACCTTCAAAGTCTTTTCAAGATGAAATAGTCACAGGAAATAAGCAATTTTCCACCAATCCAGTCTTAAGTAAGGATAGTTACAGGCACAATGAGATTAGTATTTCCTCTGCCCTCTTGGTCCTCAACACATTTGTTGGAGTTGGTTCTACAGTCAACAATTTGCAAAACTGATGATCAGTTTAAACATCACCATAAAATTGCTTCTTGGTCATTTGGCTAAGATCAAGTATAATATCTGTTCTTATCAGTTTAAATATCATCATAAAGAAATCAAGTTTGATGAAATATGTACAGTTTGATTTAAACATTACACAACAAATACAAGAATTGAAACATCACGTTACCCATTAATATCTATAATGTTGTGCTTTTATGTAACAGTTAAAAATAGAAATGAATTTAAGTAAAATAAATATCTGTTCTTAACTGTATTACTGACTGGATAAGAAGAAATCTATCAAACCTCCCAAGAACCACTAGAGTACTTTTCTTCACAGTTCTCCAGAAAGACTACTAGGGTAATATCTACAAAGGCTTACTAATTTTGTGTTTATTTTATCCTAAAAAGATAAATTTC
>PVJX010000853.1:158283-201684 GCA_004027295.1 Dolichotis patagonum
ACTATATAACACATGTTGAAATGAACAACTACTTTGAAGAAAAAGAGACACTACAGTACCCAGTGCTGATTCCATAATGTCATGATGTGTAATCCAGCAAAATTATCATTCTTTGTTCAAAGTGATTTTAGCTTGTTTTGTTTTGTTTAAGTTCAACACACATGAAGGTATGGACAGCTGTTTTTAGGAGAATGAGAGATACTATGACAGCCATTCTTGGCTTCCCTATTCTCTGGTCTTTTAGACTTGAAACGCCCTCCTCGTCCTGCTCAGATCAATTCCATACTATGTTGTTTCATGTGAATTCCCTGTATGTGACAGTATATACGGACAACTATTTGGAAGAAAAGAAGAGTCAATACGGTAGACAGTGAATATCTCCAATTGTCTAGTTTTGGAATTTATGTCCCTTACATTGCTTTCTTGTGATCCGCTTTGTTCTGTTTTGTTGTGTTTAATTTTACCCTTTTGATATAATTGAATGTATATTGCTGTTTTTTTTGTCAGATCGTGGAACAGAACTGTTAACACACTCACTGTTTGAATGTCTATTTTACATGTTTTAACTTTATAATTTGAACAACTATTTCCAAGAAGTCAATAGGTAATTTGTCAAGTAATAATCTCTTAGGTTTTTTTGTTCTTTTGCTTTTTTCCTTGGAATTCTGTATTGTTGCTACCCTTTATTCTGTATTGTTTTGTTTTTTCTTTCTTCTCTTTAAATTAAAAAAAAAATAAATTTCAACACTGGTAATGTAAATTGAATGCATCTAGTCTAGCTGCCGTTTCCGGGAGTGACACACCTAATGCAAAGAACTGGAGGGCTCCCATACACTGTGTGATTAACATTTTTAACAGGAGCAAATACAGGAAGGAACTAGCTTAACCGATACATCTGCATATCTTAAGACCCAAATTGTTTTTCCCTTCTTTTTCTGATTCTGTAACTTCTGTTCTTCCCAGCCACCTCTTTTCAGTCACTCCTCTAGGAAGCAGAAAGTCATCTAAATATGAT
Organism: Dolichotis patagonum; assembly: GCA_004027295.1. Lineage (NCBI taxonomy): Eukaryota > Metazoa > Chordata > Mammalia > Rodentia > Caviidae > Dolichotis > Dolichotis patagonum. The sequence continues at coordinate 159,299 of PVJX010000853.1, forward strand.
GGATGACGCCAGCACTTAATTCGGTGTCTACACTGTTTTAAAAATATTGACTTTCCGGTGTTCAAGCTCTGAGAGAGACAGTGAGGCTATTTAGAGCAGCCATCAGACCTACTCCAAATCTACTCCCCTTTAGGACAAGGAGATAGCAGAACCTGAGATAAGAGATCTCCAGAGGCACAAAGTCGGGAGGAAATTCCATTCCCCAGCTATGAGACCTTCACTCAATTTCCCTGAACCCCAGGTTCCCAAAGTCATTACAGTGAGGCTGCAAATGATGTGAGATAATATCCCTCAAGCATCTGGAAATACGCCCGCACACAGAAGGTATTCAATAATCAAATTACAAAATTAAGATGTTTAATGTCCTTTCACCATAGTTAAAAACCAGCCAATAGATTCTTCTTGGCGTAAAGTCAACTCCTAGCACGTTTTTCAGCTTCTTTCTAGTCTCTTTTAAAACAAATGATTTAGAAAATGACTACCTCTCACGTCTAAGTATATGGTGTGCATGTGCGTGCTTGTGCGTAAAGTGTATCTGCAGTTCTAAAACAGGCAAAAAGATATACACACACGATGAAGACTGCTCAAAATTTGAGATTCTGTTGCTAGCATTTAAAACATGGCAATGTATCTTTAACATGTTCAATACTGCTATAAAACCTGCTTTATAATAAGCAGAGACTCTATGATTGACTTTTTTTTTTCCTGATGCTGGGCATTGAATCCAGGGCCTGGAGGATGTTAGACAAGCACTCTACAGCCAAGCTACATCCCACAGTCCCTGTATTTTGAGAACTAAATTGCCCAGCCGGCTTTGAACTTTCCATCCTCTCACCTTACCCTCCCCCAAGTAGCTGAGATTACAGGTATGCACCACCATACCTGGCTCATGATTGGCTCCACCCAAACTAAACTGTTAATATGTCCCTCCCCCAAAAAAATTAGCACAGATTTTAAAAAGAAAAAAGTTGTACAGTATTTTAAGGATGTGGGCAGAGTGGTATTCCCACAACGCCCAATTAATATAAATGAGCATAACTTTCAGTGTCTAAATCTAAATCAATGACAATATGTATCACAAAGTAGGAATATACTCTAACCCAAACAAGTAGATTTATGTACAACAGTGCTCATTATATCATAGCTTATAACATAAAAAATTAAACAACTTATTAAAAAAATTAAGCAATTTGGTGTTTACAATAGGGATTAGGTTGTAGTGCAGTCTAGCCACCCTAAAAAACATGTAGCTACTAAAATTCATGCAAATAAACCATATTGAAATGAGATTGCTAAGGGAAGAAACAAGGTATAAGGTAGTATTTGGCTACGATTAGGAATTTGGTGATTAAGCGGTAAAAAGAAAAATAAAAGAATTTTACCATAAAGAATTAGAATTACATATAGTTACCAAAATTCATTCCAAAGTTTGAAAGGACAATGTTGAAACTCACAACCCACGTCATGATTTTAAAAAGAAGTGTGGGATGTGTACACTGCTGATTCAGATCCTTTTTATGAATGGCAAGGGTAAGAAAGTGGGTAATGAAACTGATATCCAGCCTCTTTAAATTTCCAATTAAATAAAGCTTTGGAGTGACTTTCACACCACATACACCAATGCTCTCTCGACCTGCTAAGAAGTTTTGGCAGTCTGTGCAGAGATGAAGGATGGATGGAAAAGGTGAGGACTGGAACCTGCCAATGTATACAGTTTCACACCATGGAGGAAATGAAACATTGAACACCAACACACACACAAACAGGCACAATCAGGCCTGCAGATGAACATTTAGAGGACAAAACATTTTCCCACTCCCACTCTAAGCCAAACGCCTTAACATATTCCCCTGGATCCAACAGCCATTGCTATCTGCACTTCACTACTAGTTTAAAAACTCCTAATTTATTCCCAATGCTCACCTCTACCACCACCAACCAGACAGGGCTAGCAAGCCTGTCAAGACTGATCTCCAGCTTTTATGAACTTTTCTGCACTTATTTTCACATCAGTGCTTCAAATGTCTAATCTGATTCTAAAGAAAAGGAGTAAAACATTCTTTGATGTGTATGTCTCATGTAGTGTAGTAGTTTACTCTCCCAAGGAGTAACACAGGTGCCTGTGGCTCGAAACGACACCTTTGTGCTCAGTGCTATTTTGACTTGGCCTGCGTGTGAGTGGCTACAGCGCTATCTGCCTGCCTGGGACTGAGATGTCCCACACCTGAGCAGGGTTTTTTCTTCAAAATCTGAAATCCCAGGAAGCCAAAACCCCCTGATGTTATTGTGAACACACAAAAAAACTTCAACTGTCACCTTCCATGCCACAACTCTCGAACCGAAAGGTGCCTTACTAGCCTGACAGCCACATATCTGCATATTTGCAGGTGTCACACTGCAGAGCAAACAGATGGGGGATGTTTGGTTGATTTCTGGTGGTCAGTTTCACAAAATACTCATTTTTCAGTTCTGAGCACAGGCTCCAAACCAATCTGTGTTTCAAGGATTTAATATTTTTTTTTCCAGGCTGGAAATGCTCTGAGCTAATAATTAACCTTAAGCATACCATCACTCCTGCTAAAGACATTTTCTAGTCACAGCCCTAAATTACTTTCAGTTGGGTTAAACAAAACAGACAAGCTATAATAAAAGGTCTCTGAGAAATGTGATCCCTTTCATGGGTCACCCAGGAGCTTTTTTCTCTTCAAACTGCTGCTCCTTGACGAAAGGTGGGGGTGGGGGGAGGGATAAGGAGGACACCCAAAACAAGATGCTACCAGAGAACACAAAGATTTTAGTAAGAAAGTTGCCTAAGACAGCTGCTCAGGGTTTCCCAGGTTGAGTAATTGTTGCAGGCGGCTGGGGAGGGATTGCACGCTCGCACCCAAGATTACTATCTGCAGGTTTCCCCTAGGTTGATTTTTTTTTTTTTTAAGGTGTCCTTTTAAATCACACTGCAAGGGCTCGGATTTCCATCTCTCGGGCTTTGCTTGGGGTGGGGGGGCGAGAGCAACGCGCCCGGGCTGCGACAGCCTTGCAGCCAACTCCGTGGCCCGGGGCGGCAGCCCACTCGCCAGCGGTCCCACCCTCCCCGGCACCCGCGCGCTCGCCCGCGCCAGGACTCACCGCTGTCCAGCCGCGCGATCTGGGGCAGCCTGTAGGTGCTGACCAGCAGGTCAAGAGGCACGGCCACCGAGCTCCACTTCACATCCTTGAGGCTGCAGCCCAGCAAGGGCGCCGGGTCCATCTCCCCCGCCGCCACCGCTGGCACCAGCGCGCCTCGGGGGCCGCCGCTGCTCGTACTCGCGGTCTGGGCTGCGCGGGAGGCGCCGGGGGGCGCGGCGGCTGGGGTGGACCCGAGCGAGGGGACCGGTGCCCGGCTCAGCGGCCGCGGCGGGGCATGGCCGGGGCGCCCCGCGCGCCCTCAAGCCCGGAGAGGACTCGGAGCAGCCCCGCGACTGCGGGCGGTGACTCGCGCTCCGCCTCCTCCACGGGCCCCGGGTCTGCAGCTGCGGCGGCCGCCCGTTCGCCTCCTCCTCCTCTCACCCCTCCTTCCCTCCGCCTCGAGCGTGTGAGGAGGAGTCGCGGGTACGAGAAACGCCATAGCAGCGCTCCCAGCACTGACTAATCAACAAGGTGCGAGCAACGCCTGCGCAGCTCGGGGAGACACCGCCTCCGCCCCGCCCCCGTCTCCGGACACGCCCCCTATGGACCACGCCCCCGACCAGACCACGCCTCCAGGCGTCCCCGGCCAATTCCCGCCCAGCACCCGACAAGGCTCGGCCCGGCTCGGCTCGGCGTCGGCTCTCGGCGCCCGCGGTCTGCGCGGTCCGTAAGCTTTAGCTCTCGCTCCCCCATCTGACCGCTCGGGCGCCCTGCAGCCTCACCCGGCGCCCGACTCCTTCCCAGTGAGGAGCTCTTCCCCGAGCCCGGAATGCAGATGGAGCTCGAGGATCTTCCCCCTTGTGCTGTCTCCCACTCCCGCCCAGGCCAGGAGTGGCGAATGCGGACATAAAGCGAACCTCTCGTGCTCCCCTCTTCCCGCCGGCTGCTCGGGCTGGAGGGAGACGCGAGAGTGCGCAGACGGACGAGGTCGGCGAGGCAGATGTTTTCCTCTTGCCTACAGCTCGAGCTCCACCAACGGAGCTGCAAATTGCTCCCACAGGTCTCAGTTTTGACTGTAGGCAAGACCAAAAGGGCCAAAGCACCAAAAGCGGGAAGGTGGTGGATGATCAGTACCCCCAAAGGAGGGTTGAACACCTGGTTAAAGTACTTCCTGTGTCGAGATGAAGGTACACGAGGCAGGAGAGCTGTTTCCACCCACTTCTCAGTTTTAAAAGGGTGGCTAATTCCCATTGTCTAAGTATGTCACGAATACCTGAGGTAATTCTGCAAGATGACACAACTAGATGGCCGTGATAGGATGTAAAGTCACAGTTCGCTTTGTAGAATAAAATTTTTTGCAACATTTTTTAGTATGGCCCAGGTGATGGCAGAGATCAGAATATAAATGTGGGTGTGATTCTTGTTCATCCAGGCACATCTTTTTGCGTTCGAATTTTTATTTTAACATGATGTTAATAATTTACGTGGTGAGTGATTGCTGAGGTAAAAGGTCTGTATTTCAATTCTGTTTTCAACACATATTCAGTGTTCGGTGCATAGCAAAGTAGACCATCCCACGGAACGTGAAAAGATCCTACAAGCTTTTAGAGGGCTGGTTTTTTTTTTTTTTTTTTTTTTTTTATCGGTACCAGGGATCGAACTCACGACTGCCTGCTTGCAAGGCAGGCGCTTATGCCACTGAGCTAAATCCCCAGCCCCAAGTGAATTTTTTTTTTTTAAGAGGGCTGGTTTAAAAGATCTGTAGCAAAGAACTTCCAAGTTTATTAGCATTTGCATTTGAAGAGAAACCGCTGAGGTTTTTTTTCATTCACCTTCAAGGTCCTCTCACTTGTGAGTTTTGGCAGTGGTTTTCGCAGAATTCTGCAGAAAGTTTGGAGCTTGTGTATTCTTGTTAATTTTTAAAAATATTTTGGGCAAAAAAATGAAACGCACTTCAGTATATTCTTAACCCAAATTCGAAGGTCCATAGAGTTCTATAATTTGCTCAAATAAAGAACAATGTTTCAAAACCATAAAGAACCAAGTGTCAGCTCATTTTTTCTAAATAACTAAACATTTCTGAAAATACAACTCAGACTCTCCAAAATGACACTTCTGAAGTCAAGCAATATCAGGGGTCCTTCAAACAGTAAGTAAATCCTACATCCTTATATGGTAAGTTGATTAAAAAAAAAACCAAAATAAAACGTCCTGCTACAATTTTATACTCTTTTCAAAACTCCAGAGAATATGAGAATTCCCACTCACAAAAGGATCAGTGCCTTCTGACCCAAAGACAAGCTAAAAAGGAAAAAGATTAATGTAATCAACTTTTTAAAAGTCAATAAAGCTCTTACATTAGATTTGCTTTAATGCTGATCTTGCAGAAAAAGTTTGATTTCAATATTGGGTATTCAAAGAAGAAATTTAGTGAGTAGCAAATTCTTACCAGGTCTCATGTCTTGGAGGAACTCTTCATAGAGATTTTAACTGAGAATTTTGGTTAAACTATAACAAAACAACATTATAACATTAACAGCTAATTATAATCTTTCAATCTGAATTGTAGTTCTAAACATGTTTCTAAAGATTTTTGGACCTGTGCAAACCATGGATATAAACACATAATGATTAGGCATTTGGGTTTTAAAATATTCCCCAAAGGAACTGAAGGGCTCTGTTGGGAGTTGATGGAACCAAGAAGTGACCTAGTGGGAAGTCTTGAAGTCATTGAATGCTTCCTGGAAGTGGTAGAGGCCCCTTGGCCCTGTCCTCATCCCCTGCATTGTGCCCTTGAGCAGTTTTGCTCCACCTTGCTCTCCTGCATAATACGCTGCTTCCCCACAGGCCCAAATTAGGGCTTCCAAAACTGTGAGCCAAAATGAAATTTCTCTTTGTAAGGTGATTATTTCAGGTATTTGTTATAGTAAAGAAAAGCTGACTGACTAAAATTTACAGTCCTGAATTTTGCAGTTTGTGAAAAAGAAACATCTAAGAGAAGTAAGGCAGCATTTAATATCCTGGTCCTTGATTTCTTCTCAGTATCCTTATAAACAGATTTGTGGGAGGCAGCATATTTTGGTTATTAAAATATGGGCTCTAGGACCCAATTGCTTGGGTTGGGCTGGTGACCATACTCCTATTTAGAATCTTGGGAAACTTGGGATTTCAAGTTCGTTTGAATGTGGGGATATTCTCATATCCATAATAAGGTATTCAAATAGAATCCAAGTCTAAACACAAAAATCATTTTTTAGTTCATATATACCTTATACGCATAGCCTGAAAGGAAGTTTTTTCCAGTGCTGGGGATTGAGCTAAGGTTTTATACATTATAGGCATGCTCTCTTCCTTTGAGCTACATCCCCAGCTCCTGAAAGATAATTTTGCACAGTATGCTTAGTGTACCTGCATTTTGACTGTGACCTGTCACATGAGGTCAAGAATGGAATTTTCCACTTGTGGTATCCTTTTAAGGCTCAAAAATTTCAGATTTTGAGCATTTGCAGTTTGGGATTTTTGGACGAGTTTTCTTAACTGTATTATTAAAAGAACTATTGACTTTGAAGGAGCAAAATTTAGAGTAAAAATGAAGACAGGATCAGATGTAAGGAAATAATTACTTTTTGGAAAAACAGTTATTTCACTCATAGGTATGGAGTGAAGGATTAAAGGAACATATCCTCAAATGGGAAACCCAGCTATAGGACTTCACTCCCCAGATCTAGACTCTGGGATTAACATTCTTCCCAGTGTTCATGTTGATTGTTCAATTGCTACAAGATCTAAAGTCACCAAGAAGCCCAAGAGTAAATCAAGCATATCACACTGTAGAATTCATATGATGGACAAAGACTCAGCTTCCTAACTGTGAGTCTACTGTTTATACATACATAGCTTGTCAATTGTCTTCATTATCAGCCTTACCGGATAAAAATGTTACACGTTGGTTTTCCTCATATCAGAGTGTCCAAGGTCACGTAATACCCTAGCGGTCAAGAGTGCTATCAAAGTTCACAGCCCTAGTGGTTTTTGAGGGCTTCCAAGTATTTTTTTTCCTTTCAATTAATGTCCATGCTATCACCGGAGTTAATCTAAAAGTCACTTCTGGCTAAAACCTTGTGAAGTATCTTTTTCCTTATTGTCGATGGAATAAAGTATAAAGCCTTTTACACACCATAAAAGATTCTTCCCTTATGTGACCAGGTCTGCCACCCAAGCCTTGCTTCTGTTGCCTACTCTGGCATCCTATGAGCCAGTCCAGTTGCTTGCTGTGAAACATCTATTCCTGCTCCAGCCTCTTACAGTCTATGCAATGCTGGATGTCCTCCACGGAGACCCATTTTTCTGTGGTATCTTTGTACCTGGCAATACCCCCTTTAACAGTTCTAATTGCACTATGATTTATTATATGTTTTCTTTTAACTTTCCCTGTGTGACACCAATTAGCTGTGGCCTCTGAAAGTATAGTTTATTCACCTCTGTTTCTCTAGCTCCTGTTACCATGCCTGGCACAGGAAAAGCACTCAATTAATGTTTGTCAAATTGAGTAATCAATGGACTGAGTCATCTTTTCACTCTATGTCATTTCATAGGTCACTGAATCTCTTTATTATACTTCATCAAGTCTAGATATTTTCAAGATTTTTAAGATCCAAGCTCCCATAGATCATGTTTGAATTTCACTGAAGTCTGGATCTGTAGTCTTATTAAACTAGAGATTATGTTATTGCAACACTTATTAAAACTGTTAGGATACTTATTGTTTGTTAGCTTCTTTACAGTCTCCCTGATTAGGACTTTACCCTTACAAAGGGCATGCTTTGTTATTTTAGTATCCCTAGCACTGAGCATATAGTATAGTGCTATATATTTGTGTATGTGTGTGGATATCTGTATATATGAGAATGACTAGATAAAAGTACCATAAGGAAGCACATGCCAGGTGGATACTTGCAGAAAGGCTTTAAAAATATTTTAAAAATTTACCTTGTGATCACTCCCTTTCTTGCTTTTGATATAACACATGTCCCTCTTAAGTAGATGACTGCGGGGGCCGGGGGTTTAGCTCAGTGGCTTAAGCGCCTGCCTGGCAAACATGAGGTCATGAGTTTGATACCCGGTCCCCAAAAAAAAAAAAAAAAAAAAAAGTAGATCACTGCATAAGACAGATACTGCAGTACGATAGAGGAATATTAAGGAAAAACACAAGTTGTAAATTGGATCTTATAGGAGCATTGTTTGCTCTCAAAATGATATCCAAGAAATCTCCATTTGAGAGAACATATTTGAGCTGGGGATATGGCTCAGTGCCCAACTGACAAGCATGAGGTTGATTCCCAGTACAAAACAAAACAAAACAAATATCCGGATGGGTTTGATGGTGCATCCCTGTAATTCCAGTACTATGGGAAGCTGAAACAAAAGGATAGCAAGTTCCAGCCCAGCCTGGGCAGCTCCGCAACTTAGCGAGACACTGTCTCAAGATAAAAAATAAAGGGCTGGGGTTCAATAAAAAAAAAAAAAAAAAAAAAAACTGAAGTCAGGCATGTTCATGCATACCTGTAATCCTAGCACTCAGGAGATGAGGCAGGAGAATCACCATGAGTTCAAGTCCGCCTGAACTATGAAATAAGACCACGTCTCAAGAATAAATAAATAACAAAAAAGAAGACACATTACACTGAGAACCAATATATATATATATAATGGAAAAAAGTCACAAAATGCTGCTTATGTACATATTTATAGTGAAGACTAGATACTGATCTTTTAATCTGTTCCTTTTTTTTTTTAACTTTAGTTTTTGGTACTGGGAATCAAACTTATGACCTCGTGCTTGCCAGGCAGGCACTTATGCCACTGAGCTAAATCCCCAGCTTTTTAATCTGTTCTTTTATGTTCTTTTTTTTAAAAACACCAGTCATGATTAACTTTATTTCACAATCCATAATGGGTCACAACATGCCATTTTAAAAACTAGTATTTTAAATATTAACTTCTTTGATGAATTAACCACTTATAGTTTATCAAAACAGACAGAATTATGGTTAAAGTATAGTAGCTGCAAAAATTCAAGAATGGTGAAAATGATAAGAATTGAATCACTGATTTAATGAAAATTTATTTCATGAAAATTGATTTTATGAAAATTGTTAAATATATATACATATATATATCTTCATAGGTTGTAAGTTTGGGTTTATGAAGAAGTTAGCTCTTTGTGGACAATGATTTTACTCTAACCAAGCACAAAGCCTCAGCTAGAGAAGCTCCCTCAAGTGACAAGTGGTACTGGGTTGTGGATAACTTTTGAAATTATGTGCAGAACTTCCCAAAGGAGTAGCTAAGTCAGGTTATCTACATAATTCCTTAGCTTCAATAAATTCTTTCCAGAATAGAACAGAATTATTAACTAATAACTGTTTATTTTGCATATGTTCATAAGTTGCTTCTAATAATACACAGAGTATTGGTTAGAAAAAACAGTTAAATAGGATCTATCCCCTAGGGAATAGCTAAAGTTCTGTCTCCTTAGAAAAGTGTATATGATTCACGACACGATTTAGTTTATTCTCATTGAAGTTATCTTTTACTGTGACAAAGCATACGTGGAAAAGATTCATTTTGTTTTGAATATAAAAATAATGATTCAGGGCCAGGGATGTAGCTCAGTGGTAAAATACCTACCTGGCAAGCTCAAGGTCCTGGGTTCTATTCCCAAAGAAAGAAAAAAAAAGATTCATACTGTTAAACATATGTCAGTGCCCAGAATCATTCCAGGCTGTGTACAAGTCTGTCATTATGTAACTTCAAAGCAGTTTTAGTATTAGACGTGGTTACAGATGGCTTTCAGTTTCAAGCTTCTCCCTAGAAAGATAATGAGATTTTAGCTCCCTGCTGACAAATCTTCTAAAGAATGGCCATCCTGTATGTTTTTCCAAGTTACACATTCTTCATTCTCTTTTGTAGTATGCAGTGAGAAGAGAAAGATGAAGAATTTGGTTATGATGGGCTTCTCTCCTAGACATCTGACTATACTTGCACAAGCTGGGTATATTTTTTTTACTTTCTGATTTCTTCCTTTATTCAGGTTCTTGGTCTACAAAGCTCAGTGAGTGTCATAGTAACTTGCTTAGAATTGTTTAAGATCATTCTTAACTTCTTTAATGGAATTTTTTTAGTCATTCCCAAGCTCATGACTTAAAGAGTTTATGCCTCACTCCCACCTCACAAGCAATTGAAAAGTTCCCCAATGTGATTCTTAATCATATCTATTTTTTGAAACTTTTAACATACAGAAAAAGTCAGTGAAAAAAATATGGCCTATGATCCTATCATCCTAAGTCAACTATCACTTCGTATTTGTATGTACGTATTTAATTTGGATCAAACTATAGTATAATTTTACAGTCCACTTTTCTCACTTACCAATATATTGTGAACATTTTTCCACCTCGTTATGTATTCCAAATGATTTGAAAATGATCATATAGTATTTTATCATATGAATATATTATAATTTATCCAATACTTTATGAGTTGGTAATTTCATTATTTATAAATTTCCTATTATTAATTATACTTTTGTTACTATTCTTGTAGATAAATTTTTAGGCATATCTAGAACATTTCCCTTTTATTTATGAGTTCCTAGATGAGAAATTTTTGTACAGTGTGACCATTTCTTTAAGGTTTTGATACATACTGCTAATTTTCTTTCCTGAGTGTATAAGTTTATACCTTTGCTGCTTCAAAACTGAGGAGTCTACATTATTTTCTTTTTACATAATTAAGTAAAATGCTTTAAAAATATTTGGTCCAGTGGAGGTTGGGGATGTAGCTCAGTGCTAAAGTACATGTTTAGGATATATAAGGTCCTTGGTTCAATCACCAGTACCTATTGCAGAAAAAAAAAAAAAAGGAAGAGGAGTTAGTTGGTGTGCTGTTTGCCATGAACCATGTGGCTTTTGAGGTTCTTGGAGTGAAGGACCACAAGAGGATGAGAAAGTAAAGAAGAGACAAACTTGGGGTCAGGTGGAGCCCTTATTCTCCTGATGAGAGGAAAGAACTGGCCCCTCACTATAGGGGCATTTATTTATACCTTTTGGCAACTCAGTGTCACGTGACTCCCTGTTGCCCTAGCAATCCACTGTTCAGATTGTTTTGGGGCTAGGTGTTCTCTGGGCTGAAGCAGCTTCTTCACATGGCTTGCCCTGGGAACTCTTTGTTCTTGGGATGGTCACGCTCCAGCCGTGTGGAGCTTGTGGTCCACATGTGGTCAATTTCCAGCTTCAGTATCTCCCAACAATTGTTGTTGTTTGCTTGTTTGTTTGTTTCTTGAGACGGAGTCTCATTATATACCTCAGACTGGCTTTAAACTCACTATGTAGTCCAGGTTTGCCTTGAACTTGTGTTAATCCTCCTAGTTCAGCTGCTCAAATGCTGAGATTACAGGCATGTGCCACCATACCTAGCAGGAACAAGTATTAACAAGTAATAAAAATTGATCCTAGTTGGCAATTGATCCCAGTGATTTTCTGAATGGACAAATATATTTACTATGACCCATGAATCTGGATAAGTTAGTTCTATGTTTAATAAGAATACTCAAGAATAAGAAATTTTAAGAAATTTGGAGAGACCAAATGTAACAAGAAAATTACCAGACTAAATATTGGAGTATGGTAAGAGACCAAGAGATATCAAGACTATATATAGTATATATAGTATATATATATATATATATATATATATATATATATATATATTAGAATTATATTCTTTTTTATGCCTCTGTGTCAGACCTGTTTATATTTCCTCCAAAAATGATTGTAAGTTTACATTTTTTCTATTTCATGATTTTATTATTAGAAATATATACCTTTAATTTTTTTCACTCTCATCATTAAAACTAAATGAAATACAAACATGCCTATAAGTGAATATCTAGCTTAAGTTGATCTACCCTCACAGTCCCATGGCATTTAAATAAAAGCCAGGGAGTCATAGAGGGCAGAGACCCTTGAGTTTCACTTTGCGCTAAACTATTCCAGCTAATGTAGTGGAAGATGGTACCATAATGGTGTTTATGCAAACTCTCTATAGGTCCTATCAGAGGTTCTGATGATACTTGTGAATATTGTATCTGTTTTCTTTCCCAAACTCCCAACCAAATTCCATTTTAAAATTTATTGATCTAACACTCTTTTTATATCTCTGATGATTAAAATATCTTTATTTGTTATGACTTCATTAGTAGTGACAACTTATAGTCCTAGGTACTATTTTTCAAAGATTACCACATAGTTCAGAGTCACACCTGAACTTTGTACTGTCAGCCCTTTTCCAAGGGCTCAAATCATTTCTCACTCTTCTTTTTTGAGTTGATATGAACAGGAATAAATTCCCTTTAAAGAACAAAAGCGAAGATAAGAAACAATATAAAATTACTCCTTACATGCTGGTATTACACATGCTTTGCATTTGCTATTTAATAAGACTAAATACACCAACTTAACATATTAACTGTGTTCCATTTTATCTATTAAATTTCTAAACTTAGAAGTTTAGAAGAGGAAAAGAAATTATAATTGTTGAAACTGCAGCCAAGTCTATTCTATTGTTGATACATTTATCATAGTAACTAATGATAATTTAAAAAACATACTGTATGTCCATTTTTCTTTCATTAAAATTTTAAAGGTGCTCTGATTAAATTGGTGTATAAATATCTACAGCTCATCGCTGCCTCCTCATTTATCCATCTATCAATCTACCCACTCATTCGATGAACATTTATTGTTTTGTTTCCTCTATTGCAAGCCTTGCCAGCCTTGCTATTTATCCAGTGTGTCCAGCTGCCATTTTCTCCAATGACCAATAAATACAGATGTTCTGGCTACCTCGTAGCGTTTTGTTCCCTGTAAACAACTGGTTATCCCAGATCCCTTCTGCACTGGTATTTTGTCTCTTGCTCTTCTCACCATAAGCCGGAACACCTGGCAGGAGTTTGGAGCCCACAGCCGGGGTCTCTGGTAGACCATGTTTGATTACACTATATAATTTAGAATGGAAAATTCCTGTTTTCGGCTTTACTCTACTGACAGCACTGATTTGTGAACTAACATTTGTATTTAGTTCAGCTGAATTTATGGGACAAAATCTCATTTTCAAAATGGCATAAATTTTCCTTTAGTGTTAAGGATTCTATTTTTAGCAGCCATTATATCTCTAAAGGCGAGCAATTTACAGAGCAAATGTTTTAACTATACCTTTTCTGGTTGCTCTCTCTGTCTCTTTCTCTCTCCATTATTGTATCAGGAATCGAACTTAGGATCTTGAGCTTGCCACGCAGGTGTTTGTGCCACTGAGCTGTATCCTCATCCCCATTTTTTCTACTTTGTGCTGGCCAGTTTTAGTATATACAAAAGGCTAATGTCTACATTAAAACATTCTTTTACACTCCCAAAAGATAAATAAATAAATAAATAAATAAATAAACAATATTTATTGAACACTCATGTGCTAGATGTTATCATCCAATGTGGTAAAGTTAGAGATGGGTGGTGGTATTTTGGGATTACAAAAGGACCCACAAGAATTTTGTGACTATTTACTCAAGCCGCTTTGGGGAGATGACCAACTACAGAAGTTTGCTACAAGTTTTCAGATCACCAAGAGGCATGAGAAGAGGACTAGGAAGTGACCAGTGTCAGAAGGCCGGGACCAACGCACCGTGTGAGAGGGACTATAGTCGGCCTGATTATGCTCCATCTTGAGATCTGATGTAGCGAGTGACTAGGGTGAGTTTGGAGAGTTAGGATTCAGAGTATGGAGAGATCTACAGAATCACAACCTTTTTCTCAAGTATAACGACCTGTAACGGATAATCTACACCAAAAGTGATGGCTGATACTGAAAAGTCTCAAACAGGAAGATCAGTCTAAAGACTGAGGGCAAGCCAGGAGGGAGGAGAAGAAGCTAGTGACAAAGGACTGAGGACTTAACCAGGACATTATGTTTCCAGAGGTAGAAATAAGGAAATGGAACTAAGATATTTATTAAGGAGATAAAATCCTCAGAGTTTGTTTATTAGCTTACTTCATGAAGTGAAGCAATTGTCCAAAAATGATTATGATTCCACCGAACAACAAGCACACCTGACTGTGAAGAATCTAATATGAGAAGGCATATAATTACTAGTAAGGACCATTGTAAGTAATTTTGAAATAAATGATGACATTGAATTGTTAAGGCGAACCATGATAAATTAGAGTGAAGATAAAGCAGTCACCTGAATGAAACAGGACAGCTTCCAGTTAGGTGTAACTTTTATTGACAGTCTCAATACTTAGTGGATTCTAGCAACATAGTTTATTTTAGGCTGATACCACTGAACTGACTATTCTGGTGACATGCCTGGCAGTGAGAATCCCTATGAATCTCTTGCTTAGTCCCTTGGAAATGATTATTCCATTGGCAAAAGGAAGGAGAGACTAGTATGCCAGAGGAATAGAAAGGATTGGTTCAATTTGAACATGCTACATTAGGGTCACCTGTGAGAAACACAAAACAGACAATTGGAAACATGGAACTGAAGCTTAAAAGGAAATTAGGGACAAAGGTGCATATTTGGTGGCTGAAGACATAGAAATAGATACAATTGCCCAAGAAAGGGACAGAGATTGATAAAAGAAGTGAGGCACATGATGAGTCTTGGGGAATACAATACTCAGGGGTGGCAGAGGAACACCTAGCAAAAGATAATGAGAAAGAAGGATCTGAGAAATAGGAGTAGAATCATATTACTTTTTATGCTTTCCTTTCTTCTATGCAAATGCCTTTGCAACACTTCGAAAATTCTCCAGGGTATATCTATAGCAGTCTACATGAAACTTTTCTTGATGAGAATCAATTTAATCCTTCTTCATAATATTTTGGGTAACTATTAGTACAATTAGAGGATATTGTGTTTCTTAACCTAATTATTAAATGCTAAATTTCTCACTCTACTATAAAGAATTGGGATTTTACTTACTTGGAAGCTAACAAGTTAGCCTGCCACATTTTTATGCATGTGGCAGAAGACAAGAGACAAAGAATTGAGAGACAAAGAATTGCTTCCTCCTGTACCTCGGGTATCATGAACTTCACGTTCACATCCTTTCCTCTTGTCTTCAGTTTCTATAGGCTGACACATGTAGATGCTGTACGCACACCTGGCTTGTGTTATTGAAGAGTCCCTGTGATTAGGAAATCAAATCTTTCATCAACCAAATCTGGCCTCCCTTTGCCCCAAGAAGTACATATTATCTTTACTACGCTAGACAGTACAGAAAGTACTCTCTGCACCAAAGGGAGATAGGATTTCTTCCTTCCAAGACTGTTCACTATATGAACATCCTGGAAAAATGGTCTACGACAGCAGTTGTCAATTTCTCTGCTTGCAAGATGTGCAGAAACACCAGAGACCAGTGGAGATTGTCTAATAACAGACCTGTTTAATGTCTTGCACATTTAAGTGTTCCTTCTATCTCCCAGGTTACTGTCTGGCATGCAACAGTTGCTAGTAAGTAGTTGTTGAAATGATGATTTAGAAATAATATCAACATCAGAGATAGTTGAGAGAAACTTATGTAGAGTTATTTATAACAAGCAGCTTGAAGGTTGCTTTGAACTTCTGAAATGTACTTTGTGGAAAAATAGTATGGTCATAATTAACTCCTTGAGAATAGCAGTATGTATTAGTCCCTTTTGCTTCTTGTTGTCCGAAACAGACACTAGAGCAAAGTAATTAGTCAGCAAGGATATTTTATATAAACTGGAATATATGAAGGATCACACAAAACTGAATGATGCAGAACGAAGTAGGTTATTTCCCTTCTTTAGCACTTCCAATATTCCTTGGTAACAATGCCAACAGTTTTCATACCCTCAGAAAAATTTAAAGGAAGAAAAAATTTTAAAAAATTACTGCTAAATGCTAGTAACTTGGTGAATTACTCCTATACAAAATATTATTCTTTAAAGTCAAGAAAATGCTGTGTGTCAAGGACATGATGGAATGGTATTTCTCACACCTTGTTGATAGAAATATGAATTGGTATAACCTTTGCATGTGTATTTGGCTGTTTTCAATGAGGCTTTAAATGTCTGCCCAGCAATTTCATATTAGAGAAACTAACCTAACTGCCTTATTCTAACTATAGCAAAGAAGTCTTATGCACAAATATGTTAAATCCAGAAATGTATTTATAACACATAAATGTATTTATAAATTCTTTCCTGAACTTAAGGAATTTCTACAGTAACATGATAAATTACTCCATAAACCATGGAAAGACATTATTATTGTAAGAAGAATAAATCGTCAATATTCCTAGACAATTTAAATATATGCCATGTGCCTTTCCAAGGTCTTGTCCATTTCATTTAGTCTAGGTTACATGATTCATACTAGCGTGTAAGAAATGGTAACAGAATTTTTAGTTCATTCTCATTTTTATTTGGATGTTGATCTTTTAGTACAATGATACTCAGCTGGAAGGAAAGAATCAAATTCTCTGGAGGATGCATATTTAATATAATAACATTTTATGTTTCTAAAACTGGGTGATGTTATTAGCTTCACCATTGGTTTAGGTCTATCAAATTGATTTTTAATACAGAATTATATGGTTTTATACTCAGAAATACCGAAGAAGTCAAATGGTATCCAATCAATTTATGTCCTGTTATTCTGCCCAAAAAGTGTCAGTAGATAAGAGCAAATCAGATATTGTGAAACAGATGAAAAGAAGCACATGAAAGAATATTTACTTAAGGCTTATTTCATTTGGAAATATAAAATCCTGATGAAATCCACTTGGAGCTTTCAGAATCTTGTTAAGTATTGCCACTGGGTTTGTGGCAATGTCAAAAAGCAAATCGCACATCTGGAGAAAAGATGGCAATAATTTAATAAAGGAGTTGACCTTTTCACATTAGCTATAATTCCATCCAGAAAAAGAGTTAATCAAGTTCCTTTTACTAGTAATTCTCTTTGATGCCAAGATACACATTGGTGTACTTAGTTTACTCTTATTTGAAGAAAGCATTCTTGGATTTCATTGATGTACATGTGAAATTTACTACCTTTGATTTTCAGGGAACTCTTTCAGTAAAGTGTTTACACCATTGTTTTTAGCATTAAAGTAACATTTCAAAAAGTGTAGTTGGCTCACAGTGCTTTTGCAGCGTTCTCTATATTTCTATGGTTAAGGTTTAAGATGAAACATTGACACAGGAGATAGTCATGGTCTTCTGAGGTGAATCCATCTCAGGCTCCCCAAGAATTAAAGATGAGACTGTCCCCTCTATTACTTTCCTGACAAAAAAGATGAAGAAGATGAAAGAAAAGGTAGGTGCTGGGAGAAAACTTGAAAATGGGAAAATGGAAAAAGAAGGTCAAAATGGAACAAGGAAGTAAAGAGCCGTGGGAAACACTTTCTGGGAATTGTAAAAGAGGAATGAATCCTGGGAATTACAAGGACAGTAGGGGAGAAGCAGGAAACTTCTATGGAAAACAATCAATAAAGGGAGAGGGAAGGAAGAAAAAGGGAAAAGGAAATCATAAGATAAAGTTAAATTTGTGCAAATAAGTTTTATTTTCCTAATATATAAATGGATACAGGAATATATCATTTTTCTGTGTTCTAAGAAATCCATTATTGGTTTCAGATCCCTTTCCAGACAATTTTATTTTAATCATATGTTATATATGCCAATGGGAAATATGGGTTCAAATATGTATAGATGCTAGTTTAATCCAAGTAATATTCTAATTTTATACCCAAGTGCAGATATTTCACATGCTCCCTTTGGTATCAAATGCAAAATTTATTGATGCAGTAACATAGGCTACATTATATACCACTAGATAATGAAAAGAAAGGTCCAGTAAGCAGTTTTTTTAATCGAGAGTTTAAAAGATCACTGTAAAAAGTTATATGAAAAATTATAAATTATGAATTTGTTAACAGTTTTGAGAAAACCAATTTGAGGTTGATTATTCTAGTTTTTCTTTATTTTTTTATTTGCTAACTCCCCCCCCCCTTTTTAAGTGCTGGAGGTCAAATCCAGGGCCTCATGCATGTTGATCTATAGCGAGCTACATCCTCAGATCTGTTTTATTAATTTCTGATCTTTTCTTTTTCATTCCTTTCTAGTTTATTGTGCTATTCTTGATTTTATTTCTAACTCGAATTCTTAACTCATTTATTTTAATCCTTCTCACTCTTTTTAAAGTGAATGTTTCTATAGGCTCTACTTTTCCCTCTAAGATCTACTTTGACTTTTTGCCATATGTATATGAAAAAATATTTTGGAATGACTCAGTTATCTTTGGATCTAAATATTTAAAAATTCTTTAAAGATGTTATAAAGAATGTATTTAAATGTTTCTAAACATCTGGAGTTTTTTCTAGCTAGT
The DNA here is from genome assembly GCA_004027295.1 of Dolichotis patagonum. Classification (NCBI taxonomy): domain Eukaryota; kingdom Metazoa; phylum Chordata; class Mammalia; order Rodentia; family Caviidae; genus Dolichotis; species Dolichotis patagonum. The sequence continues at coordinate 177,876 of PVJX010000853.1, forward strand.
GATTGCTGATTATTGATATTATAAATGTTTCATGAATACTTGCAAACATACTCAAAAGTGTACATTTTTATTCACTACTACAGAGTTTTTACCACCCATTTATACAAGACTATTTTACAATTCAAATATTCTCTTTTTCATCTTCTGATTTTCTGCTTGACATTTCTGTTTCTGATAGACGTTAGTTAAAATTGTCAATTATGATTTGAATTTCTCAACTTTTATTTGTAACAGCTTTATTTTTTATTTTGTTTTGTCATTAGGCTCATAAAAGTTTATGATTGTTATATCTTTTTGGTGGTTGTTCTTTTCAATATTATGTTACCCATACTTAACATATTTATATCTTGTACATCTTTCTTTTTAGTGGTATTTGCCTATTATTTTTTCCATTATTGTTCTTTATAAGTTTCTCTCTGTCTCTCTGTCTTTTTGAGACAAGGTCTTACTATCTAGTTTAGGCTGCTAGGTTGCCCCAGCTGGCTTCAAACTCACAGCAACCCTCCTGCCTTGCCTCCTCTACTGTAACCATGTTTTTTAAAAACAGTGTATAGCTAAGTTTTCAAAAACTACAATTTGGTTTAAGAAATGGGGAAACTGTCTTATAGTAGAAATGTACTATGTCTGCTTAAGCCATTTTCATTTATCTAATTCCTTAATCTTGTCTTTTTGTTATAAAATTTCCTAATGAGAAATACAAGATGCCTCTGTCAACAGTAGCAAGGAAACAGAGACTTAAGTTTACACAGTAGCATGTCAAGATGCCCAGAGCAGGCAATAAATTCAAGACTTAATTGGGTTTTTTTATGTGCCTGCGGAAATTAGGATTGAAATGACTCTGCAGGTATACTAAAAAAAACAATTTAATAAGTTCTGCTTTGCTTTCTATTATTTTCCCCTTAGGCTTTCATAGAAGACAAATCTTGAGAAGGAGTTTTGCCATGATCTATGAGGATAAATGCTTTGCACACTCACTAAATTGCAAACTCTTTAAAGGTAGCTCATGCCTTTGTCTTGTTCATGATTGTGTTACTCAGCATGTATAATGGAAGCTCAAAATTTGAACTGAAATCTTAATTTTATGGCATGAGGAAGGAAAAAATACAAAGGAAATTTGCAAAGTGATTTTTAATGACATAAATTATTGTATGAGGTTGGCCATGATTCTAGAATTTCCACAATACTTTATTAGTATTCCAAACGTTATTAGTGATCCAAGTTATGACCTCAGTGACCATTTTTGAAAATATGTTCAAGTGTACTGTTAATACCTCTCAAAAAAGTAAGAAATTACAAAATAAAGATCCACAGTATCCCCCTATTCTACACCGTCGAATGTAGCATGTCTTCTCCTTAGCATAATGATAACAGGGTGTGGCACAAGTAGGCTTTCAAGAAATATTTGAGTGAACAATTGATCATGCAGATCTCTATTACATAATCTTGTTTACACTGAAAATCTTGCAAATTCATATTATCTCTTTCCTTACACTTCTGTAAAATGTTTATGACATTCCAAAGGAGGGGAGAACCTTTCCTTTGCTCCTGTCCCCACTTTATCCGTTTTGTTAGGTAGTGCTTTTTCTATCACATTACATGTACCTAGGTATATATCTATTCTTTTCTAGTTCATAGTGGGCCATTTCTTCATTATGTTTCAAATCTATTTTGAAGTTGCAAAGGTTCAGCAAATCTTTCTTGAACTATTATTTGTAGAAAGTAAAATTTAAGAGCCACAATTGTTAAGCATTTACTATGTTTTGAGGCTGTTTGTGAGGAGATTGAAGAGATTTTTCCTGTTTCCTTCATAATAATCCTATGAAGTATGCATTTTTTTCCCACCGTGTAGTCCAAGATGGCCTCACACTAGTAGTAAACCTCCTGCGTCAGACTCCTGAGTGCTAGGATTACACGTATGTGCTACCATACCCACACTGAGGTATGTGTTTTAATACATGAGAAGGCTAATGGTAGAGTGGTTAAGTTAGTATCCTAAGTGAAGCATTCACGAGGTGAAAAACATAGGATTAACACTCATGTCTCTTTCATCTAACCTTGTTCCCCTCAGCTTATTCTTTAGCCAAACTGCTCTGGGAAGGAAATCTTTACCTGTTTAAATTCATCCACTAACTGCCTTGGAAAGTGCATCATATTGAAAATATAGTATTAAGTATTTGTCACTGGATCTTACTATTTGTCTGAGAATGTACAATGTTTTCACTGGGGACATTTCACCTTTAGGGATGAATAGTCTTCCTGAAGTTCACACAACTATATAGCAGGGATCGTCCTACCTATTTATGCCTATCATCTACCTATTATACCTATCATCGAATCAGTTGTCAAAAGCGTTTCTTGATGTTGGGCTGCAAATCTGCCTTCTTCGTGCTTATAATCTATGAAATATTTTAAGACAAATTGAAGACTGATAATGAACATGAATGTATGTAATTATGATGCAGATAGAGAATATTATCCATGTTTTTTGGCTTTGAAATTATATGTTTCCCTTAAAGTTTTGTTCCAGTTTCTTATTAGCATAATGTTTTGGATAGGTTACTTAATTTCCCCAGATCGCAGTTTCCTCAGCTATAAAACAAAATTGAAAATCTTTCTTATGGGTTAATAAGATAGTGCCTACCCTATACTTGGTAGTCATTCTTCCTATTATGACTGCTAGAACCGGATGTTTTCCAAGGTAGTAGGTAATTTAGATTTGTCTGTATGAGTTAGATGTCTCTAGTTAATAACCTCTTTTTTTAAATTCCACTTGGTCTTGAGGTTACTCTCAGATCAATGTAGAGACCAATGAGTGGATAAGTCCCCCAGGCAGAGGTCAGTGTCTCAGGTAGAAATTTAAGAAAGCATAAATGTCGTTTCCTTCTATGCCTGTGCAGCAGTTTATAGGAACATTAGAATAGGATGTGACATAAATTTTATACATATATTGTACATTAAATATACATTCTATTCCACTCTATATAGAATTACAGCAGCATCAACGAGCATTACCTGTCAGTCACTATTCTTTAAACCAAACTGAGCTCATAATGAATCTGTACATGGAGTTCTTTCTATAAACAAGCACAGAAGTCCTGTGGTGACCTATTAGAGGTTTTCTGTATCCTTCCTCCGCCTCCTCTGATCCTTTTAGGCTCTTATGAGCAAGCCGTTGATCATGACTAAAAGCGGCTAAGTGCTTTCTTTCTTGGTGCTTAGCTGTTTCTTTGGAAGCCAGCAGACGATAATGTAGTCCCTTAATACAGACGCAGACCAAATTTAGTGAGTGGAGGAAAGAGCATGATATAAAGTTAAGAAAACATGGCCTTTCAAGAAGACTAATGAAGACAAATATTTTCAAGGTAACCTTTAAGTCACATGGCTGTGAACATTTTCCTCTACAAATTTCCTCTACAAATTACTTTTAACCTTCAGTCCTTTAGGAAAAACATTTGAAAGGAATGAAATGAGCTAGTTGCTTAAATGACAGGAAGAGAAAATTTTCAGTGCTACGTATCAGTTATCAGCTTGTGAAATGATAGGAAAGTATGTCTAAATTCTGCTGTAAAAATAAGAGTTCATTTTGAATCAGCTTCCTCTCTGCTGGAAAAGAAAGATCTGTTTAGTGGACAAGAGCCCTTTCCTCTGTGGGTACCCTGTTAATCACGGGTTGTTGGACAGTACCTTTGACTTTTCTACTTATGATCATACGTGTTGACATCATAGTCACTTGTGAAGGTCGGTGAAAGTTTTAAAGGGCTACTTTATTTCTTTTTTTAAAATTTTTATTTAAAGAGAAAAAAACAAAACAAAACAAAACAGAATAAAGGGTAGCAACAATACAGTATTCCAAAGAAAAAAGGAAAAGAACAACAATAAAAAATTCTAAGAAATTATTACTTGACAAGTTACATACTGACTTCTTGGAAATAGTTGTTCAAATCACAAAGTTAAAACATGTAAAGTAGACATTCAAATAGTGAGACTGTTAACAGTTCTGCTCCATGATCTGACAAAAAACAGCAATATGGTCATCCATCTTACCCACTCAAATATACATGCAATTATATCAAAAGGGTAAAATTAAAACAACAAAACAGAACAAAGCGGATCACAAGAAAGCAATGTAAGAGACATAAATTTCAAAACTAGACAATCGGAGATATTCACTGTCTATCATATTGACTCTTGTTTTCTTCCAAATAGTTGTCCATATTGTCACATACAGGGAATTCACATGAAACAACCTAGTATGGAATTGATCTGAGCAGAATGAGGAGAGCATTTCAGGTCTTCAAGACCAGACATTAGGGAAGCCAAGAATGGCTGTCATAGTGTCTCTCATTCTCCTCAAAACAGCTGTCCATACCTTCATGTGTGTTGAACTTAAACAAGGCAAAGCAAGCTAAGATCACTTTGAACAAAAAGTGATAGTTTTGCTGGAATTCACATCATGACATTATGGAATCAGCACTGGGTATTGTAGTGTCTCTTTTTCTTCAAAGTACTTGTTCACTGCAACATGTGTTATATAGTTGGTTCTCGTGAACTGTTTATAAGATCAACACATGCATGAGTCTCTAAATGTACATCTATCCTTTCTGTATTAGAAGTAAAAACAGAAAAAGCAAGATAAAACAAAAAAATTCTTAGAAAAGCATGAGGCAAAAAAGTCACATAAAACCGCAATACTAGGTGATCTACAATGGTTACCATGATGTCACAGCAGTATATAACATTAATAAAAATGAAGCAATGGAGACCTTATAAGACTTCAAAAGCAAGTAATAATCAAACCAGAGTGGGTATCTTAAAGAATCTTGTCATCTTCAGTGTAGTTGCCTATACTCTTAGACTTGATGCTATCAATCATAACAGATTTAAATAAAATCAGTCAATACAAAGTAGCAATCTAACAAACCAGATTCAAATAAGATAAGTCATAATAAGACAATATAAGTTATAAAGGGCTTCTGATTAAGTTGATAGGAAATTAGGGATGGTTACCATAATATGTCCTCTTATTTTTGGGATAGCTGACCATGTCCTCAAGTCTAGTGTAAGTAGACAAACTGGAACAGCACGTAATCCATCCAAGCAGAGTGGTGAGAATAATGTAAACTTTAAATCTTGTTACCCAATTAACAATATCCTCTGCCTCCCTTTTTAAGACAATTCTTCCCCTTTCACTCCCATGGGGTGCACTGCTTGTTTTGGGTCCCACTGCCTCCCTATACAGAGCATCTCAATGGACCCTATCTCCTGATCTACTCTGCCTGTGTTTCTCTCTGTTAATATTTCAAGGCCATCTATACTAGAGATTACAGCCAATCTTCTCTGCCTTATTTCTGCTATCCTGTTTTTCTGCCATTGGTTGTCTATTTTTCTGTTGCACTCCACTATCTGCCCTGTTCACTGAGGCCTCTCTGCCACTGTTCCTGAAATGCTCATATTCTTGTTCTCTTTCCCTAGAATGTCCTTCAGTATTTTTTGTAGGGTTGGACTGGTGGTCACAAATTCTCCTAGTTCCTCTTTGTCATGGAAGCATCTTGTTTCTCCATTAATTTCTAGAGAGAGTTTTGCAGGATACATCAATCTGGGCTGGAGATTGTTCTCCTTCAGTGCTTGAATTACTTCACTCCAATCTCTTCTTGACCTGATGGTCTGTGTCAAGAAGTCTGCCATGATTTTGATGGGTTTTCCTCTATAGGTGATCTGTTTCTTTTCTCTGATGGCTTTTAATATTCTGTTCTTATATTGAATTTCTGGGATCTTGATTATTATGTCTCTGGGTATATCTCTATTTGTTTTGTAGGTGGCTGGAGTTCTGTATGCTTCATATCTCTGCATATCATTTCTTTTTTCTATGCTTGGGAAATTTTCCTTCATAATTTCTGTGAATAGCCATTGTAATTCCTTTGTTTTGATTCCTGCTTCTTCACTCACATGCTTTATTCTTAAGTTATAGATCCTCTTGTCGTCTTCCAGTCTTTGTATGTTTACTGTCTGCTCCCTTGTTATTTTTAAGAGATCTTCCCTTTCATGATCACACATTGCAAGTCTGTGTTCAATTTTTGATAGTCTATCTTTGGTTTCTTTCAAGCAGTTTTGCCAGCTTTCTATGGAGTCTTTAGTTTCCTGATAATCTCTTTGAATCTGCTTCATGAATTCTAGGTTTATTCTGTATTCTTCATTAAATTTTTCTCGCCTTTTGTGTTCCTCCATTCTTCTGTCTGTGTCTTCTTGAGAGGTGCCCAGCTCTTTTTTTATTAATCTACTTATCTCTTGTTTAATTTGAATTAATATTTCAGTTTTGGTCCCGCTTACAAGGTCCTGAAGATATCTCTTTATGTCTGCTAACGCGGTGTTTGATGTTGCATGTTTGCTGCCCTCAGTGTCTTTTGTATTTACCTCTCCTGGAATAATGTTCTCAGGGTTGGGGGCTGGGATTTTTTTCTTATTTCTCCCTTTCGTCATGTTTTTGGTTCCTTCCATACAAGTGTACAGTGTAATTCCCAGCCCCTTTTCTTGTTGGTTAAGGCTCCTCTAGAGGGTGCAGGCTAGGAGTTTTTGCCCTCTTCAGTCAGTTATCAGAGATTAAAATTCAGGCATAGGCAGTGCGCGCTGGCTGCTCTCCTATGGGCCAGTCAACCTTTGCAGGCCTTCACTGGGTCAGTGTGTGCCGATCTCAGAGAATTAATTTGTAGCGACTCACTAGGTCCCAGCCAGGGGCGTGGCCTAGTCCAAGCAGATTCCACCAATCCACTTGACGGGGGAAGCAACCAACTGAAGCCACTTCCTTATGGTGTTAAGGCTCTCCTGCCCAAATCCAGCATGTTGTCCAGTCGGTTTCCCCTTTCCTGTGGGAGGGTCTTATTGCCATCACTCACCACGTGTTGATGCCAGTCCCCAAGAACTGCTGGGCTCCCCGACCTCTGACTTCATCGTGGCTGCAATGCGAATTCACCGTGCCTCTGGGTGGGTCGCGTGCAAGGCCGGTCTGGGCGAGCCGAACGCAGGGCTGTTCAGTTCCATGCTCCGGTTGCTCAAGCCAGTTGCTTTGGCATGGATCGCTTTGTCAGGTTTCAGGCAGGGATTCAGGTGGCTTGAGGAGTGCACTGTGTTCGCTGATCTTAACTTCTCTTATGGTAGCCCCAGGACCTCATATTCGAACGGTTTTTTGCACTTTAGTTTCTTCGTGGGTTGTGAGAGTCCCTCTCTCTCTGTTTGGGTCTCTCCAGAGTGTTTATTCTGGCATTTAAGCTTTCTCTCTCAGAGAGGGTCCCTCTCCTGCTACCTACCGGTCCGCCATCTTTGGACTCCCAATGGGTTACTTTATTTCTTTCCCTGCATCAGAGTCAACTGATTCCTCTCCTAAAACTATTAAACTGGTATTGTCAATTTCCCCAGTAGTTTGACTTTACCATATAGAATTATAATTAAGAACACTACAACATGATACCAATATTGACTTCTTTTTCAGAGCCAGTGATTAAATCCAGGGCCTTGTGCAAGCTAAGCAAGTACTGTACCACTGAGCAATGTCTTCACCCCTTTCTTATATTTTTCTTTTATTTTTACACATGATTTTCTTAACTTGCCATAGCTGGCCATGAACTTGTGATCTTCCTGCATCAGCTTCCAGAATAACTGGACTTACAGGCGTGTGCCATAGTGCCTGACAAATGTTAATTTTTTTTTTTTTGGTGCCGGGGATTGAACTCACGACCTCACGTTTGCCACACAGGCACTTACGCTGCTGAGCTAAACCCCCAGCCCCTAATGTTAATATTTTTAAGTTAATAATTGATAGCCGATTTTTCAGTAATAGCTATCAAAAGAAAAATTATACTAAGCCTTAATTAAGTAATGAGATTTACTCTTAAAAGTATTTGTAAATTACTTGTTTTTTTTTTTTGTTTTTTTTTTCTTTTTTTTGTACTGGGGATCAAACTCACAACCTTATGCTTGCCCAGGCAGGCTCTTATACCACCGAGCTAAGTCCTCAGGCACAAATTTTTTATTTAGAACTTGTGTTTTCCTGTAGAAAAAACATGTGGTTGGATTTTGGGCCATAAAACATCTAATGAACATGTAACCTGTTTATCATAGAACTCACCAATGATACAAATTGTGTCACATTCAGTCTGCTCATTTCCCTTCTTCTCTTCCCTTTGCACAGTTAAGATACATAGCATCTCAAAAGTTATTTCTCTAAATCTTTAAAGGATTTTTTAAAGATATTAAAGAATATCTGTGTGATCTATGTGATATTGCTAGTGCTATTCCTATTATGTTGATGTATATCATTAGATATACCAATCAATTATTCTGGTTTAATTACTTGCATTTTTGGCATGAGAGAAAGGAAACAGAATTAATAAGCAAGGGGTTAAATAAAAATCTTATGGTCTTGATTTTGACATGGAATAACCATAGGACCTTTAAAAATGCATGTTTTCTAACTTTGTCCTTCTAAATTACTGCAAAAAATAAGGATTGCAGTAGCAATTCATAAGCTTGGCACTCAGGTTATGTCTCAGAAACCCACTCCCCATGAGCAAAAACTTTGTCTCCTGAAAAAATCACTGAGTATGGATCTGGGACAAGAATTCTACAACATAAGCTTGGACTATCCCTCATATCAGAAAACAAAGAAAGAATCCAAGACTAATATGGATAAGTCAGTAGGAGGACTCAGGAGTCAGCCTATTAGGCTATCATTAGCTAGTGTGAGCTTCAATATTCTAATTGGGTTGAAGTTCATTAAATAAATTTGTGAACAAACTCATTGGTCAACTTTGGAAGGTACTAGAAAGCCAGTATAATACTTTAAAATTGGTAAGCAAAGAGAAAATTTCAAACATTATCCTGCCTATTAAAAAAAATAAAACAACTTGTGTCTTAAAAGTAACCAAATAGTTGATGAGGTAAAATGTCCCCTAGTAGTAGTGCTGTGTTCCAATTAGTCAATGAACAACTACTTACAATAGCACTGTTTCACAACCCTACTAAAATAACAAATCTAAGTGATGATTACAGATTACTGATAGTGTCATGGTAAGAGAGAGAGGAAAAGAAAGAGAGAAGTCTTTATGTGCTTCCTGAAGGAAGTAGTCAGTATTAAGATAACAGTCATGTTCTTCTTTTCATTTAGGTTATTCTTCAAAAAGTCCTTTTGCATGCATTTCAATGGGAGTCTCTCTGTTGAAATAATTACAAATCACAACGATGTTAAATGTGCTTATGATGAAGAGAATATACTTGTTGAAGCCTGTCGTTGCAATTCTTAATACTCCAAAAGCTTACCATGCATGTCTATTGCATGCATCTCTTCCTAACTCTCTGTTCAGGGACATCATGTGGGAAATTTGAAATTAATCATGGTGAGATTATTTGCAGTAGGGAAAAAAGCAACTTAAGGCTTTTATTTCACTGGAGAACCCATTGTGTTCACCATCACAATCCTACTGCCGCATACATCTCACTTAATAGAACTGGGCAAGACCAGCAGTAGGATGACACAAGAAAATGAGTCTAGGGCTGGCTTGGGTTGTCAGGAGATGGAGTTTCAGAAGATATAAATGATATGCTACCATTGTTTACTTGATTAATTTTAGATATTGGCAGTAGAATTCCTATTTTAATTTTAGATATTAGCAATAGACTTCCTATTACGTTAATCAAGGATTTAGTTATACCCTAATCTCATCCCCGACATCTTCCCACTATTCTTAAGTCAAATAATTTACATTATTTTACTATGTAAATACACAATTGAGGGAGCAAACCCAGTCTGGGAACCAGCACCATGCATGGACCCCCACCAAAATGGGACAGATCTGGCTGGACAGACCTTATAACCCCTTCTGGTGCACGGGCTGGCAAACAAGAAGTACTATCCCACACAAATCACTCCCACTCCCCACCCCACGTAAGTGACTGGCTTATCTGGAGAAACACAGGCTATGCTGACTGATAGCTATGGAGATGAAACACAATTGGATGCCTGTGCTGCTTTGGTGTTTCACTAACATTGCAGGTCTAGGGCCAGTGGTCTGATCATGGGTTTAGAGGATAGTGGTATGCAGTGTGACATCTAGGGGGATCTCCTTCTGAGGGTTGCAGCCATTGTTATTCCCTATGGTCTCATTTTGGAAGTCCTCTATCATTTCCATTGTTTTGTTGGGTTGGGTTGTATTCTCATTTGTTTTGTTTGATTCTGTCAAATCTGATGGCAGGAGCAGCTGTTTCAAAGACAGCAAGATATATTATGGTAGCAATTTTAGAAATGCTATTGGATTGTTTCAAAGTCCTTTATTGCATTCATTGTCTTGTTTTTATTTTATGTTTCTATTTTATTCTGCTCTGTTTGATTTTTACTATGTCTGAAGTTATCTGCAACTAGTTTGAAGACATCAAAAGGCATTATAGTAACTATTGTTGATTTTGTAATGTTTTGAGCCCTATATTTTTTACACTGATTTGTTTTGATTGGTTTTATTCTGTTTTTATCCTCTTTAAAATAAAAAAATTAAAAAAATACACAGCTAAGATAAATGCAGTATAATGGCTACATTTCCTTATATGAATAGGATATTTTGTTTTCTCATGAATTATTATTTTTTATTTTGCTCAGTTTGCATGTATATTCTTCCCATATTTAGCATATTTATCAAATAGCATAAGAGTTCCTATATTCAAAGGCTAAAGATGATCTATTAGTTTCATTTGTTCTTCCAGTAGTCATTTTTTCTAGAGAGCTTTGTTCTCCAGCTCCGACAGCGATTGGTTATTCTCTGTATGTGCTGCATAACTATCGTTCTAGGACTCTACTGGTTTCAAATGTTAGATTCCCTTGCCTTTCACCCATGTTTCATCTCTAGTACCTTCTCCATATTAAATGTATGTCTTATATTCATTCCTTCTCAAGAAAGGGTGCGTGTGAAATGGATTGGATTTTCTTGTACACGTATGTTTGTTAAAGCTTCCCAGTTGATTTTGAAGACATGGTACAAATATCTTCTATTTTTCTCTATTGCAGTTGAGAGGTCTAGCAGTGTTATGGTTTCAGAAAACCTTAATTTTTGTGTTACAGCATTTTCACCTTATTACCAATGTTTTGGAGTTTTGTGGCGACTTACCTTGATGATGATTTCTCTTCTATAATCACTATACTGAAAATGGGGTTCCTTCTGGTTAGAGATGCAAGATTTTCAGTACTTGGATATTGTCTTATTTTATTTCTTTAAATTTCATCTACCATTTTTTTCTTTAGAAGCTATCTGACATACTCTAGATTGTTCAAAACTTTTCTGATGCTTTCTGCTGTGTCTATGTTTACCTTCGTTCTACTTTATGCGATATGTTTTTGCTTTTATCTGAGAATCCTCCAACTAAATCTTAAAATTTGACCCTAACTGTTGAACTCTTTAAATCATTGTTTTTTAAATAGGTATTTATTATTTCTTGGCTGTAATTTTTACTCCTATTGCCCCATTTTGTTTCTAAATCCTCTACCTTCTTTTTCATCTGTGCAATTGCTTGATCCATTATTCATATTCTAAGGTTTCCTTATTGTACTTTTATGCCAAGAATGAAGGCACTAAAACACTGATGTGAATAAAATACTGAGTTAACATTCTCTCTAAGTGGACAAGACTTTTTTATATGTGGGTTCTTAAGGAAAATTGGGCAAAAAGCTGACTTTCTCCTGGGAAATTTCTGGAGTCATCATTTACTGATATTTTCTCTAGAGATACTCAGTTTTACAAAAAATGTTCCAACATTCCCAAGGAAAGATTGGAGTCCTGTCGTTCATTTTGCAGACTTGTGTTTGATCTGTGTGCTAGGTAGCTTCCACTTGTCTCTCTGAATGAACTTGCCATTTTTCTGTATCCTGTTCTCTGCCTTTGGAGGCCTTATTTATTTCTTGAGTGGTGTTAATTGCTGCACTGATGGGCTCTTGTCCCTGTTGGCTGAGTCAGTGGGAAGCCCCTGTTGGGAATCAAAAGGAGAGAAGAGAAGCTGTGTCTCCCCATTCCCTGTAGCAAAGTCCTCTTAGGCTGGCTGTGTTTATGAAAGATCATAAACCTGTGCGTAATCTTTCTGGGTGCCAAGAACTACTCCATCCTGTCTTTTCTTTGGGTCCAGAAATTGTATCTGTTCTGCAGTTACTATCCCTTGTAGTTTTTTTCATCACACGAACATCATTGTGAATGGCTCCTTTACGACATTCTATAGTTTTCCTGACATTTTTGTACCAACTGTTTCCAACTTAAACCTTGACTTATAACTTTAGTTGGTTCTGTAATCCCTCAAAATTAGATTCTGAGGTTGGTATTTGTTTGAGGAATATAAGAATAAACACTTCTCCAGGGAGATATGGGATATAAGTAATCAGTGTGGTGTCATTATGATATTCAAACCAGCAGAAGTAATACCAAATGATAGAGAACAGCAGAAAAACAGGGCTGTGGGAGAGTAATAGTATGTAGTTGCTATGGCAACAATTGTTATTTTGAAGACTGTTGAGTCACTTGACTTCTTTTGGCCCTAAGACCCTTATGTAAGGAAAAGGAAAAATTAAAAGCTTTGAAAATTTAATTAAGAACGTATGTAAAGATCCAGAAATTCACTATAGCATGTTAAAGTGATCTCTGTGTCCTCAATCATTCAAGCAAGAAATGACTGAGAACCAAGCTTTGGGTACAATTGAAATAAGAGTGATAATTAAGAAATGAGACTCCGTAATAAAGAACATGGGCATGTTAACATCCTGACTGAATCTAAGAACTTGGATTAAGATTTCCCTAAAAGTCCCAAATTAATGCCAGTTCTTCTCAGCATTCTCTCAGTCCTTCTAAGCTTGTAATAAAAGCTACCTATCAACAACTAGAGAGGATGTTCTTGGAGAATACACTGAAAGCCTCAAGAACTTCTTAATCAGCTGAAGCTTGGGAAATACAAAGAATTATTAGACCAAGAGATGAATTACTCTATCTAAAAGTTGGACTTAATGGGTTCTAAGAAGCTAGAAGTAGCTTTCAGTGTGTGTGTGTGTGTGTGTGTGTGTGTTATTTCATGGTCCTACCTTTTGGAGAACCTTGTCTAATACACATGATGATATCTACCATAGTCCTGGCTCCAGCCATGTGTCTTTACTGGAGCAAATATAGAGCCCTTAGAACCTGGTATGACAATACCTTCTTTTCTATTTCCATCAGTAAGAAAAAGAAAAAAAACCTGCTTACATATATATAACAGGGGCAACAGTATGATGTTATAATATCGCTGCAGGGAGGTCACAAATTGAGTTTGTGGAAGCACATCTTGAGAAGAAGTTTAGTGTTCAGAGTGTGTATTAGGGATCAACACTTTTGGAAAAGGTACATCGTATACTTGCCAGAGGGTGAGAACAAAAAATTATGAAAGTGTAAGAGCCTAGAGTGTCAGTGTGGTTTATAGGGGACCCAGGATCACAGGCATATTGGGTCATCCATTCTAATGTGTGAGAGAAGCTGCTGTAGCTTGTCCCGCTCCTAACGTTTTGTGGTCTTCTTTGGTTTGTTGAGGTAGCACATACCAGAAGTAGTTATTCTGTACCAGTTCACTGACCAGATAACTCCATACTTGACAGCTTTTGGTGGGCCTCAAAATTAGAAAGAGGTGTGAGATACTCTAGGCTGCAATTTAGTCAATCTTGTCACATATGCCCTCTGACCAAACAAAACCAATAGTTTTCTCTGACTGTGGTGGATAGAAATACTATACAGAGCATCTGGAATACTTGAATAGAACAGTTACAATGCAGACACCTTAGAGTTTTGGGATAAGGCTATATTCTGTTCTGCCAATCACTGTTCATTAGAAAAGAAGCTCTTGACTGGTTACTGGTCTTGGAACAGATTGAATCTTGACCATAGGATATCTAAATTGCCAAACTTGTGTTTTCCGATCCACCGAACCATAAAATTGGATGTGCATTGTGCATTCCATTATAAAATGGAAGTAGTATATATCAGGGGTCAGCAAATTTTACCTATAAAGAGCAGATAGGAAACAGTTTAGGCTTTGTGGGCCATATTGCTTCTGTTGCAATTATTCAGTTCTTCTACTAGGGTGCAAAACTGGCCATAAACAATACATAAATGGGTGAACATTCCTGTATTTCAACAAAACTTTACTTATTGACAGAAATGTGAAATCAGGTAATTTTGTGCCATGAAATATCATTTTGAATTTTTCCTAATCATTTAAACATGAAAAAAACCTTCTTATCTTGTAAGGATTGCAAGCTACAAACAAAGCGGCAGGCTGGATTTGGCCCATTGGTGGTGATTTGCCAATCTGTGGTATATGTGAAGTAGACCCAAGTAGGTCCAGATGGTACAACACACTGCCTGAGCAGAGCCGTACCAGACTACCATGGTATCTGCTCCTACTGCTGTGCATTTTCTCCTCCAACTCTCGTTATGGTGAGTTAACAGAGTGAAAATTGCTTGCATGGCTTAGCGAAAGGATAGATTTGACTGGTATACGGCACCAGGGAGACTGAGAAGGCTCCTGTGCTATGATCCACCATCAGTTTGCTCAACTTTGAGCAGCACATGTGGTTGTCCATTCTGTAGGATGAGAAATAGATCTATAGTTGCTCAAGAGACATTCATAATAAACTTTTATAGTCAGGACCTTGGAAAAGACATTGTTGTTCCATAAATAACAATATGGAAAAAAGAAGGGAAATATGAACAGACTTCCTGGAAAATAGAAAGGGCAAGAAAATACTTGTATCTCATGTCATGCCCATCAGAGGTCACTTATAGTGGAAGAGACTCAATAATCAAGAGAAATAATTCTGTCCTTGTTTGTCTCTTCTCCAGACACCTTAGTGCATGCTTAGTGCAGGAATCTTGGGTAAGCTCACCAACTTGTTCTGTCATCAGAGTTAATTTGACTATTACTACGTGCAAAGTCATGCTGACTTTTATCAGATTGTAGTTACCAGACTTATCTGTTAATAGTTAGAAGTACAGAAATAACAAGAGATACAATAGTAGATTACTGGAGTGAAAAATATACTCTTTCCTGCCAAAATCATATAGTAGTAACTTTGTCCCTCACAATATAAAAACTCTTTTTGTGCCTACTGGTCTGTGGACACAAAGATCCTAATGCTACCAGATGCCATCTCTAAATTTTGAAACTCTTAACATGTGCCCTGGTGATATCACACTCTCTTTAACAACCAAAGCTTTTAGACTAGACTCATAGATCCTAACACAACAGAGGTGAGAAGCGTACATTTTCTACGTGGGTTGGTTATTAGGAGTCACATGGAAAGGGCCACTTCTGTTTTCATTCCCTGATTCCCCTACCGTTTACAGCTTACTGGGGACATGGTAAAATATGACACTGGCTTAAGGTACATACTGTACCCTGAAGAATATCTCCTCATCCTCAAAGAATTCCATCCCTAAGCTGGGGTCTTAGCTTCACTACTTTTTTTTTTTTGTCTTCTTGAGACAGGGTTTTGCTACATAGTACAGGCTGGCCTTGAGCTCATTTTGTAGCCCAGACTCAAACTCCCAAGTCTTTGTGCCTCATCCTCCCGAGTGCTGGATTTATAAGCATGCACCACCATACCCAGCTTGCTGGTTTTAGTTTTAAGAGGTCATTCTAACGGTCTGTTGGGCTGTCAGACCCTAAGTAATTTTGTATGTGATCAGTCCAGGGGAGTTCATTGTCTTGTGCTCACTGACCTGCCTCCCTTGCTAAAAACTGTCCCTTGATGTAAAGTAATGTGAAATAGGGATACAGTTAGAAAGTCTGTTACTCTAGATCTATCAGTCAGGAGTGCTGGTCAAAACATCATGGCAGCAAAGTCAAACCCATGCCTGGAAAACACTTCACCCCTCTCAGTGTCCCCAGTGCAGAGGTGTACAAACACTTGCTGCCATTTGGGGTCTTTGAGGGATACAGTGGAGTGGAGTTCCTGCTATTGATCTAGATCGATTCAGTTCTGGAAGTAGCTAGATCAGCCACAATTTATTAGACATTCAGCTTTGCCATTGTATCTCAGTAAAGAATTCATTGTAGACAGAGGCTGGCTGACTCTCCCTGTCTCATGGTTGTTTGAGCCACTCCTTCAGAGTAGAGGCTCTCTGGTGGGCTTTACTTGTGATCCAAAAATTCTCTGCCTTGAAACTCTCTTCTACCCACAGGCCCACCTATGTATCTCTTCTCCCAGACCTCTTTGTCTCTGGCCTTTCAATCTGGCTTCTTTCAATTTCTCACCAACTGGTCAAACCATTCAGTGCTACCATTGAGTCCATACATGTTTGTGTTTTGGTTATTTCTTTCTCAAAAACTCTGCTTACCAGGAAGTTTCCCTGTATCACTGTGTTTTAGGATCCCTCCAGTGGGTTTGTAAT
The DNA here is from genome assembly GCA_004027295.1 of Dolichotis patagonum. NCBI lineage: Eukaryota > Metazoa > Chordata > Mammalia > Rodentia > Caviidae > Dolichotis > Dolichotis patagonum. The sequence continues at coordinate 194,309 of PVJX010000853.1, forward strand.
ACAATAGCAATCAATTTTGGTTTATACCAAACTATCAAGGGATTCCATATACAAACGAACCCTGGGGCTTTCTTCCATCATCATCTGGTTACTGGGAACTCCCACAAGGCCTTAGGAGTCAGCTGATGGCAAGGTGTATGTACAGTGGTCACGAGGTAAATGTGAGTCTGGGCCAGCAATTTGGGTGGCTTACTTGTTCCTTCTAGATTTGCCTGGGGTGGATACAAAATGCTTTGTTTTCATTGCTTGACAAATCACTAGTGGGTCTGCTTAATCATGACTTGGTTAGACTGAACACCCAATTTGTGATAGGCACCTCTAATCACATAGTCTCTTGATTACTTTTAATCATAGCTTGTTTGCAACTGGACCTAATAGCATGCCAGGAGTTGCTTTTGAAATACTGTGTAGTCCTTGTCTGCAAACACATGGTCTGGATTCATAACTCTAGAAATTTACACTGCAACTTCCTATTGGAGCTTGCCAAATATTGCTTATGGTTCATCTGATCAGTGATACCTGTATGTCTATGGCCTGCATCTTTCTTGGCCTCCGGAGCAGCTGGTCTTTTCCTAAATCCTCCTCTTGTCTCCCCTCAGATGTATTTATTTCCTCAGAGTTTTAATTCTTATTTCTTTTCCCTGCAGAAAATCTCCCTCATGAGAAGAAACAAATCCAAGTTTCCAAATTCTCATTATACACTAGAAACCTGTGGTAGCAGAATTATTTCTCTGATTCCAAGCTGACCATGAAGAAATCTCTAAGTAAATAAACTACCTGGATGCTTTTTAAAACTATGTGCTAGGCAGTAAATTAGTTAAAAATTAATTTCATCTAAATCTGGAATATATTCACAGTAAACAGATACAATTTTGTTCATCATTGGATCTTTTCTATGAGTTAAATTAGTTTGCCAAAGAAAAAACCCTTAAAAATGGAGAGAAACAATAATTTACTTAGGGCAAAATGAACTTAATTTTTTAATCTGGTAATCTTTTAAATTGTAAAACATCACTTACATACAGAAAAATTCACAAATTGGTTTCATTTTTAATTCTTATAACTGAATAGTAAGGATGATGCTGACTTGTTACTCCAAACCGTGTCCTAACTTTACATAGAAATTTCAAAAATATCCACTGCAAATGATGATGGATGTGTGCAAAGAAAATTTGTGTTTTATTTATCTTTCTTTTTATACAAAAAAATGGAACCAAAAATGGATACGGTACCGTATATAAGAGCTGTTTTTAATAATTTTGTTTCAGTTTTTCAGGGACAAGATTAGTAAAGAAGCAAAAGAAATGATTAATTAGTGGCATGTGACTTGGGAGTTTGTAGGTTTTATCATAAGATCTTTCTGGCTTTTCGTCTACATTTCTAACACATGGGAAATTCTCTCCAAAAGAAAACAGACTTGCCTTCACAACTTTTCTTGTTTCCAGCTGATTTAGGAAACGTGAAGGAGACTGAATTACTTGCTGGAATTTGGGGGAAAATATCAGTTTAGCTCAGTAAAGTCATTCAACACAAATTCTTTAATGAGCAAACAACATATCCTGTTCTACTTTTCTACTCCAAGTCATACTTAATTGTTTCCTGAACCTCTTCCAACTTCAATTAGCGTTAATTCACTGAGTAACTAAATACATTACCCTAAAATAATTAGGAACGGTACAGTGTCCTCCACAACATATGTAATTTGTATTAGCACCTATGGTTCAGAAATATCTTCAGCAAGAAACACAGAAACTATTTTCTCCATGTGATCTTGACTCAACCAAACATGTACTTGTCGACATGTGTTGGGGTATGTGTATGTTCACCATGGATTTGAACTTGATTTACAGTAGGTTCTTTTGGCCATTAGGGGGCACAGGCTATTACTAATTTTATAGGTTTTGGTCCAAATGTCTGGACTCCTGAGGCCTCTGTGGTTTGACTTTGACTTCATATGTGGGTTTGTATCTTTGACCATGCTGCAATTCCACTAAGATGCCATGGTTTGTTTTACCTGTTATTCACACATCTGTGCTTTTACTTTTGTTGTGCTAGTTCCCTAAAATGCCCTCTGCCAACAGATGGACATGGTGGCATTTGCCTGTAATTTGAGCACCCTGGGATGCTGAGTCAGCAGGCTCTCTAGTTTGTGCCCACCTTGGGCAACTTTGTAATTTAGCAAGGCTCTGTCTCAAAATAAAAAATAAAAACAGGACAGGAATTCAACTCAGTGCAAAGAACCAGGGTTAAATCCCCAGTACAGAAAAACAAAACAAAACCCTCTACCATCTGACTGAGCCACATTCCTCATATTTCTAGGCCACCGTCAAGTGCTGCTTGATGGGCTGCTCAATCTCCATGTGCAGCTCTAGCCCCACTCTTCACCCTCCCACATTCGCCGTGCCCCATGGGCTGATGGAAGGTCCTTCATTACCACGTTCCCTGAGCTCAGGCTTGCAGTTCAGGCCAGCTGGTGAGAGGTATCAGCAGAAGGCTGGAGGGAAGGAGGAGGGTGAGGTCTGGCTGTTTCTTCCTTCCACCTCTTTATGATTTCACCTCCCTTGGCAGTGGCTTTGGTCCTCCAAGCAGTACCACAGCTCCATGGTTACAGCTCTCAAGTGCTGCTGGAAAGAAGCCTTCGCCTCCCTTCTGCCTGAAAGTGTTAACTTCTTCCTATTCCTTTTTGTCCCTGTGGGCCTCACCTTCCCTGTAAGTTGCCTGAACCCTGCCCAGGTCTCTAAATCATCCTCCCAGTGAATGCACGTTGTTTACATCTCTCTCACTGGGACACTGACTACAGTTAGGCTTTCTACGATACTACCTTACCTCCTCCAGTAGAATTGAAGTTTTATGCTTTCACCGCACTTACTGTAGACTTGATTGTACAAGCAGGCATGGAGGATCGCACCACTTATTTACATGTTTGTTTTCTTCTCGAGTCAAAGGAACTCCTCTCTGCATCAGAGTGGAGCACCATACAGTAATAATCCCTTTTGTAAAAAATTTTTTTATTTTATTTTAAAAGGGAGTAAAACTAAACACAACAAAACACAACAGAATGGGAAATAAGAAAGCATAAATTTCAAAGCTAGACAACCAGAGATCTTCACTATCTGTCATATTGTCTCTTGTTTTCTTCCAAATGGTTGTCCTTATCCTTGCATATGGAGAGCTCATACTAAACAACATAGCCAATCTTTTCACAAGATGTGTAGTTCACTGGCTCCCACTTGCTAGGCAGGGAGGAGGGGAGGACACAGGATGGGGGACAGGATGACATGAGATGTCTGATTCTCAGCCCACATGCAGGCAGGATCACAGTCGCCCCCCAGAGAGGGGAGGAGCTCCTTGTTCTCCTGGCACCCAGAGTCAACCGCACGGTGCAGGTCCCGATATGCCAGGGTCTCTCTCCTTCAGGCTGCTGAAAGTCTGCCACTCTCTCAGCTGCCCTCAGAGAGGGGTGGAGTTCCTTGTTAATAATCCCTTTTCAACACACAGCAATAATGGATTCATTTGCATCACCAGCCTGTCACTCAAGTGGTCCTTGGTAAATTATTTTTAGTAAATTGATGGATATCACAAACAGTTAATTTTATGAAAACAGCATGCTTTCAAATGTTTCGTGTGGCTGTATTCTTACATTATCTCACTTAACCGCTATGATAATTCTACAAGGTGAGATTAACACCTTCGTTTTACAGAGTACACTGAAACCCAAAATGTATCAATGTTTGGTGTAAGTCAGTAAATGAAAGAGTTTTTAAAAATTATTCCACAGCCTGTTCTTCACCAATTATTCTACAGTGCCTGAGAAATGATATGTTCCTATAGAAGCTTGGGTTTTAGCCCAAGCATTTCAAATGTTTTTAAAGGAGCTTCCTGATATTTTCTAAGATGCTCCATTTCCCATCTTAACCCTTGTTTAGGGACAAACATCTGAGTGTTAATGATGTTAGCATGCTCATTCACACACTGTTTAATGCTAATTTTGTGGTTTTTATATGTGAATTTTGAAAGCTTCAATTTGAGAAACTCCAAACAGTTTATATACTGGGTGTTTGCATGTTGAAATAATTAATTAATTTTTATTTGGACGCAAATAAATCCTTTTTCCTGAGGGAGAGTTGAACGTCATATCCATCAAACAGTGGGAGGAATTGGAGAGCAGTAATAATTCAGTTTGAACAGATTTCAGTCATGGATTCTCAGTAGAAAACCACACATTGTAGACTCAAGCCAAGATCTACTAAGCCGTCAGTGCAATTAAATGGGAAAGGAACCAAAGAATGGGGGTGGGGAAAAGAGAATAAAGATGTATCATGTGCAGGTGCCAACTCCCCATGAGGACTGTAATCACTATATACTGTAAATATGTACTAATAAAATACAAAACTGAAAAAAAGGTTTCCTTCTTGATGGCTTGATAGTTGGCACATGCTCTGTAGGATTCAGATTATACACTAATGTCCTTGAGAGATCAGACTGTAAATTTACTTCTGTGAGCCACCTCTGCACTTGGTTTGTACTCATAGCGTTTGCTCTCCCTCCTAGAAGACTCATTCAAGTGTTGGAAATACCACAAATGAAGAAGTATCACAGATCCTTTGATGAGAGGTCATTTCCAGAGTATGAAGCCAAGCAAGGAGAAATTAGGAACATTTCCTTCCATTGAGAGTGTTTTTTAATGTCCTTGTTGTGACAAACAAGGTCTTCATTTTTTGATTATATGGAATAATCATGATAGGATCTTTCTAAATACATCTATTTGGTCTTCAGAATGTGAGCTAATGGGATGTTTTCATTATTTATTCCTTCCATATTTATTGATATCTACTATAAGCCAAGTGATCTGAATAATTAAGAATTATCGGTGAACAAACCAAAGGTTCCTGTTCTTGCATATCTATAAATTTTCTATATGTGCCAACCATATAGGCAACTGAAGGAAGCGGTTATAGCCTGCCCAAAATTGTATTCTACATTCCTAAATAATTTTTTAAAAAATTTGTTTATTTTAAAGTGTATAAAATAGAATAAAACCAATCAAAACAAACCAGTGTAAGAGATATAGGCCTCAAAACATTACAAAATCAACAGTAATTATCATAATGCCTTTTGATGTCTTCAAAATATCTGCAAAATACTTTGGATATAGTAAAATCAGAGCAGAATAAAATACAAACAAGACAATTAATGCAATAAAGGACTTCAAAACAAGCCAATACTAAATCCAAAATGGCTACCATAATATATCTTGCTATCTTTGAAATAACTGCTCTTGCCATCAGATTTGACATAATCAAACAAAAGAGAATAAAACCCAACCCAACAAAACAATGGAGATGATAGAGGACTTCCAAAACAAGACCATTGGGAATCAAAAATGGCTGCAACCCTCAGAAGGAGATCCCCCTAGATGTCACACTGCATACCACTATCCTCTAAACCCATGATCAGACCACTGGCCCTAGACCTGCAATGTTAGTGAAACACCAAAGCACCACAGGCATCCAATTGCATTTCACCTCTATAGCTATCATCACAGCCTGTGTTTCTCCAGATAAGCCAAACACTTACGGGGGTGGGGGTGTGGGTGTGTGTGGGGGGGTGTGGGGTGTGGGATGGTACTTCTTGTTTGCTAGCCGGTGCACAGAAGGGGCTAAAGTCTGAGTGTTCCATTCTGGTGGGGGTCCATGAATGGCGCTGGTTCCCAACCTGGGTTTGCTCACTGATGTCCCAAAATAATTTTTAAAAGCATAGAAGCCAATGCATGCAAAAGAGCCTAACGTCTGTGTAGCTAACACATAACTTGTACAAATTGTCAGGCAGATTTTTGTACTCTTTAGCTAAATTAATCCTTACAAAAGTCTCATGAAACTACTTTACATCTCTTTTTTTTCAGATAAAGAAACTGAGGCAAAGCAAGGTTATAAACCTCACCCAACTGATACAACTTTGCATGTGGTAGAGCAAAGATTTCAACCCAGATCATTTATCCTCATTTTATTTATTCTTTCTTTCTTTCTTTCTTTCTTTCTTTCTTTCTTTCTTTCTTTCTTTCTATAAATTTATTTAAAGAGAATAAAACAAAACAAAACAAAACAAAACAGAATAAAGGGTAGCCACAATACAGTATTCCAAGGAAAAAAGGAAAAGAACAACAATAAAAAACCTAAAAAAATTATTGCTTGACAAATTACATATTGACTTCTTGGAAATAGTTGTTCAATTTACAAAGTTAAAACATGTAAAGTAGACATTCAAACAGTGAGACTGTCAACAGTTCTGCTCCACAATCTGACAAAAACAGCAATATGGTCATCCATCTTACCCATGCAAATATACATGCAATTATATAAAAAAGGTAGAATTAAACACAACAAAACAGAGCAAAGAGGATCACAAGAAAGCAATGTAAGAGACAAAAATTTCAAAACTAGACAATCGGTGATACTCACTCCCTATCATATTGACTCTTGTTTTCTTCCAAATAGTTGTCCATATTGTCACATACAGGGAATTCACATGAAACAACCTTGTATGGAACTGATCTGAGCAGGATGAGGAGGGCATTTCAAGTCTTCAAGACCAGACATTAGGGAAGCCAAGAATGGCTGTCATAGTGTCTCTCATTCTTCTCAAAACAGCTGTCCATACCTTAATGTGTGTTGAACTTAAACAAGGCAAAGCAAGCTAAGATCACTTTGAACAAAAAGTGATAGTTTTGGTGGACTTCACATCATGACATTATGGAATCAGCACTGGGTATTGTAATGTCTCTTTTTCTTCAAAGTAGTTGTTCATTTCAACATGTGTTATATAGTTGGTTCTCGTAAACTGTTTATAAGCTCTACACCTGCATGAGTCTCTACACGTATATCTATCATTTCTGCATTAGCAGGAAAAACAAAACAAAGCAAGATAAAACAAAACAATTTCTAGAAAAGCATGAGGCAGAAAAGTCAAATAAAACCACAATACAAGGTGATCTACAATGGTTACCATGGTGTCTCAGCATTGTATAACAACATTAATAAAAATGAAGCATTGGAGATATTATAGGACTTCAAAAGCAAGTAATAATCAAACCAGAGTGGGTATCTTAGTGAATCTTGTCATCTTCAGTGTAGTTGCCTATACACTTAGACTTGATGCTATCCATCATAACAGATTTAAGTAAAATCAGTCAATACAAAGTAGCAATCTAACAAACCAGATTCAAATAAGATCAGTCATAATAAGACAGTGTAAGTTATAAAGGGCTTCAGATTAAGTTGATAGGAAAATTAGGGATGATTACCATAATATGGCCTCTTATTTTTGGGATAGCTGACCATGTCCTCAAGTCTAGTGTAAGTAGACAAACTGGAACAGCA
>PVJX010000854.1:0-201485 GCA_004027295.1 Dolichotis patagonum
TTTGTAATAGCCAGATCTTGGAAACAACCTAAGTGCCCATCAACTGAGGAATGGATAAAAAAGTTGTGGCATTTTTATACAATGGAGTACTACTCAGCTATAAAGAATGATCACATCGAGATATTTATAAATAAATGGACATGACTTGAGACCATTCTCTTAAGCAAAATAAACCAAACTCACAAGGGTAAATACCATACAGTCTCCCTAGTATGAGATTTGTTAAGAGTATATAAGACTTTATGGTAAGCATGAGTCCCCATCTCATAGCTTTGAAGTCTTTCAAAGTTTTCAATTATCAGTTGGAATGGTTTTATCCTGTTTTGTTTGACTATATCATGCGTGATGATATGAACAGATGTTTTGAAGAAAACAAAACATTATGACAGCTATTGCTGATTTAATATCATCCTTCTTAGAAGTCCTACCATGCTTTTTTTGTTCTACTACCATTGGTTCTATCACATTGTGTCTTATTGGAATTTGAATATGTATGATAGTTTAAACAAAATTTTTTTTAGCGTAAATGAGATATTATAGTACCCATTGATCATTTTCTGTTATTCGGTTCAGAAAGCCCTGTAATTCTTTCACTTTATGCATGGCTTTATACTATTGTGTTATGTTTGATGTTATTGTATTTGAAACTATGCTCAACTATAGCAGAGTAAGAGATATGGTGTTAGCTACAGTTGATGTCCAGTTGTCTTAATGTAAAGTACTGTGTTGCCTATGTTGTCCTGTTCTGATCTGCTCTGTACTGCCCCCTTTTGTTTTATTCTCTTTCAAATTAAAAAAAAAAGAAATTCTCAGTAATAAGAGACAGAGAGAGAGAGAGAGAGAGAGAGAGAGAGAGAGAGAGAAATTCCCAAAATCATTTATGAAACCAACTTAATCTTTCTATTTTATTTGATATAAAATAGTACAAAACAGAAAATTACAAGGCCAATCTTACCCTTGAATATAGAAGGAAAAATTTTATACAGAATATTAGCATATCAAAACCAGCAATAACCGTGAAATGACCATTTTGTATTTATCCCAAGAAAACACAAAACTGATTATATGTAATTTGCTGCATTAATGAGAAAACATGGTTATTTTTCAACAGACGCAGAAAACACATTTAGTAAAGGAAAATCCATCCACAAAGAGGTCTCTCAGCACATTAGGAACTGGAGAGGTCTCATTATTCCCTGTTGCTCTCCAGACTTCTCTACCTGGCTCTGCCTTGATCTGGGCTCTGGAGTTCCAGCCTCTAATGACTGCATCATTTGGGCAAATTGAGCTACATGTGGGCAAGAAAACTCACAATGTTTTAGAAACAAGGTAAGGGTATTTATTTCTGCTGGGTGCTAAGCTGTCTGTATGGCTGCAGTTCTTATCAGACAACCCTAAATTCCCAAACCCAGCTCTCAGTGTGTATAATTGCAGGTCTATGGGAGATAAACAGTTTTCTGCTGTGTACCTAAACTGTCTTTTATTTATTTCTGTAATCCTGCCCAAGTCTATATAAATTTCTGTCTTATATATTATTAGCCTGTGCTATGGGCTGAATTTTGCTGCTTCTTCACCTTTATCTGTTAAAATACTAACCCCTAGGACAGTAGAATGTAACAATGGAAATAAAGTACTAATAGAAGTAATTAAATTAAAATGCACCCACCATAAATTAATAAGACTGCCATTCTTATGAGAAAAAATTAGGACATAGCCACACCCAAAGCAAAGCCTAAATGAGGACACCACTGAGAACGAGTCATGTACAAGCCAACAAGAGAAGCCACAGACTAAAATCAACCCTGCCAACACCTTAAGCTTGTATTTCTAGTCTTTAGTACTATAAGAAAATACATGTTCATTGAGTCATCTAAACTGGTATTTTATGAGGGCAACACTAGCAAACTGAAACAACCCATTGAGGGCATCTACTAAAAAGACAAAACAAAATGAAAACAATAGAGTAAGCATAATTATTAGTAGTAAAGTGATAAAAGTATTCTTTTTATTTTGGACAAAAAAAGCATTCTCCATATCACCTTTCAACATTAGAGTAGAATTCCTAGCCAGTCTAGACTGTGGGACTAGACAATAAGACAAAAAGTAGAATTAAAAGTACAAAAATTAGAAGCAAATAATTAAAACTATCATTGTTAGTTCAACAAATTGCTCTGATTTGAAGACATATGAAAACACTAACTACATAGAAAACCCAAAAGAATTCACAGAAAAATTATTAGAGTAAATAAGTTTATCCAATTTTCTTTTTTCAAAATAAATATGCCAAAACTGATTACACATTTACATTCCAAAAGTGATCAGTTTAAAAGGTTAATTTTAAATATTAGGCACCACAACAGCAATACCATTAGGAATACTTAGGAATAACTATAACAAAAATCTACAACATTTTATGAAAATGTTGGGTTTTTCTTAACACAACAGACATGAAAATATATACCATGACCTGGATAATGGAAACTCAATATCATAAAATCAATTTCTCCCTAAATTGATGGGTGGTAGTCCAATCAATCTCAACAGATTATTTCTTGAAGTTTAGTAATCTCACTCAAAAATATCTGTGGATCATGAGATCAAAGCAAGTCAATACAGTTCTGCCAAACATAAAGTCTTATTATAAAGCCATAATAAAAGTAATTAGTGTCAGGACAAGGTTTAGCAAATAAAACCATTAATGGAATAGAGTAGAAAAGAATAGAATACAATAGAATAGAAGGGAATAGAATAGTCAGACTATGAAAAAAGCTCACACAAAAATGGAAACAATTTATGAGAAAAGTAATTATGGATTATATGACAGTGATTAAAGAATGCATTATGACTACAACTATTGTTGGCACTGTTGGAAAAATTGATGTCAAGTAAATTTAAGACTTAATATTAAAGAAAAAACTACAAACAATTATAATTAAAAACAGAACATATTGACTCCTGGGTAGACAAGGAAAAGCTTAAACTCAGTACTACTACTATGCACTATCATCTGAGTTCAAAACCCTAGCAAGAATAAGAAGAAAGATGAAAGAAAGAAGAAAGAAAAAGAAAGAAAGAAAGAAAGAAAATATTAAAAACCTCAATTAATCAGAAAAAGGCAATTAACACCATTTCTCATAACCAAAAAAAGGAAATGTTATCACTGTATATAAGAATAAACACATTTTTCATACAAGAGTAAATGATCATTTTCACATTTTTATTGGAGAAATGAAAACCAGAAGTACTATGATACTATTTCATAGTTAACTGGAAAAAATTAGAAAGCTGGTTAATTTCAAGGGTAGGTGAATATATTGAGTAACTTGAACTCTCTTCTAAAAAACTTAAAGATTACAGCCATTTTAGAAAACAATACTACACTGCCCTAGTATAACATCCCACTTCCAATGATAAAAATGGAAAAAAAAACGATAATGTCAAAGAGAGGAAATGGAGAGAAAAATGTATTTTTCCAGGTTAAACCTCCAGTAATCCACCTCTGATTGGGTCCCACCTCCTAATGGCACATTCATCTACAGAGCCTATTCATGGATTGTAGGAGACCAGATAGGAAGATTAAGGCCTAACTGGCCTCTTCTGTGAGCACTAGCAAGTAGTTTGAGTGTGTGCTGACACGCTGCAGGGAAAATTACTACAACTAAAATCTTGTTGGTGACTCAGATATGTACCAAGGATGGTGAGAGACAGATAAATCTTGTTTTACTCTTACTGAGTTGCCCAGGTTTGAGTGAATAAAAGCCACGGTGTGCCAGTCACTCAGGGCTCTTTGTTAAATGTAGACTAGAGCCTACTGGTCTCCCACATTTTAACCTACTCTGTGTCTCTGTGTTTTATCTTTGTTGCCTCTTTATCAGGTAGAAGGTCATAGGTTGGTCCTCTATACTGGATAAATACACTGAGGAGGACAGCATGACATAATCCAATCATCTTCTGTCGGCCTGCTCAGGCGTCCAAGGAGATTTTCCTGGGTGAGGTCTCAAGGTTAAAGAACACACATATGCAGGGCCTCAGCAACAACAGCAGGCAGCATGAAGCAGAGCAGAGCACAAGAGCACAAGAGCCAGGGCAAGAGAAGCCTGCATCTTTATTATATAATTTGTTATCTGATGTCTACATTCTTAAATAGCGCTGTAACTAGCACACACATGTTTACCTGTGCTAAGTCATGGTTATATAACTATCCCACTGTGTGCCTGCACTAGACAAGCAGGATCATGTCCTCAGGTGTCCTTAGAAGCCGCTGAGCTTTGAAGCAATCTGAGTGGTTCCCCACACCTTCCAAACACATAAGATTTTGGAAGTACATTTTATATATAAACCATAACATTTAATAATTCAGTTTTAAAATTAGCTAAGGTCTGGAACAGGCATTTTTTCCAGGCATGCACATGACCAATAGATACATAGTATTTTAAAAATGCTTACTTAGTCATTACCAAGAAAATGCAAGTCACAACTATAATGAAATATCATCTCATACCTATTTTGATGGTTATTATTTTTTAAAAAGTGTTAAGGATATGAAGAAAATGAAAATCTTTCATGGTGTTGGTGAGAATGCAAATGTTGCAGCTGCTATGAAAAAAAGTATGGAAGTTCCTCAGAAAATTAAAAGTGAAATTTCCATAAAGTCCAGTAACCTCATGTGGGATATTTATCCTGAAGTATTGACACCTAGATCTTGAAAGAATATTATCACTTGCATGTACTTTGCAGCATTATTCAAAATACATAGAAATGATGTAAATATTCACTGATGAATGGATGAATAAATTGTGGTATGCAAATGTAATAGAAAACTATTAAAACTTAAAAAAGAAGGAAATCCTGTCATGTGCAAAAATATGAATGAACCTTGAGAACATTATATTAAGTATAATAGGCTAATCATAGAAGACAAATATTATATGATATAAATATATGAGATATCCAAAATAGTCAAATTCATGGAATCAAAAAGTGAAGGTCAAATTGGAAGCTACCAATAAATGGTCATAAAGTTTCTATTAAGCAAGATAAATGAGTTGCAGAGATATTCTGTATAAGACTTTACCTCTATTCCACAAAATAGTGGAAAGAAAATAAGAAAAAAAATAACATTTAAAACAGCAGCAAATTGACCTCAGTTGCCATGTTCATGCTCCCCTTTGGCACCTGACCACTGGACACATTTGCTTTTGGTCCAGGTGCCCATCTTTAGCCTTCTCAGCTATAGGCAGAGAGACAGGAGCACCAGGTCCAAGTTCTGTAGTCTCTTCTTGAGGAATCATGTGGAGTCGACTCCCTCAGAAGAGGTTGCTAATTAATGCTATACTAAGTATATATATATATATATTACCAACATATATATATATTATTAAATGTTATATATATATATGTGTGTGTGTGTGTGTACATATAGCTCTATGTAAAGATGCCTAAATGTTTCTGTCTCACATAGTATTTTTGGCCTTTTAATTGGATACTGATGAAAGCTGGGTGTGGTAGCACACTTCTGTAATCTCAGCATTTGGGAGGATGAGACAGGAGGATCCTTGCAAGTTTGAGACCATCCTGGACTACAAAGTGAGCTCAAGGCCAGTCTGAACTAAATAGCAAGACCTTGTTTCAAAAAGATCAATAAATAAATATATAAAAGATAGAGAGATAGATACTGGCAGTGAAGATATTCTGCTTTTGTTATTCATTTTAATAAATGAAAATGACAGAGACAGATACAAAATTTTGGCATAATTCTGAGAGATGAGAGAAATGACCTTTTAAAATTCAATTTTATCCCATCACATGCATAAAATAAATGTAGAAAAATATGCACATGTAAGTTACATGACATATGTATCTCTAAAATTCTTGTTGCTGAGACTCAACATCTGACACCCACAAGTTAAAGGACAACAGGTTTATTTCAGCTCACAGTTTGTAGAGGTTTCAGTCCATAGTCAGCTGACTGCAAGGCAGGGCAACATGGCAGAGGGGCATCACAGAGGAGAAACAGTCTTAGAAGCTGACAATATAATGATGGTATCATGTACCAAAGAAAAGAAGATCAGGGAATCATGGGGAAACATTGATCAGTGAACAACAAATTATAGTTAGAAAGGAGTAAGAGGGTCTGGTGTGCTGTTACACAGTACAATTATGAAAACGATTATGTATTGTATATCTCAAAAAGTAAGAGTATTGAATGTTTTCATCATGAGAAAATGACTGAAAAGATAGAACTGATTTAAAGAGCCAGGCATATTGGCATACACCTATAATCCTGGTACTCTGAGAAGCTGGGATTGGAGGATTGTGATTTTTGAGCCCAGGTTTGGTACTGTAGCAATTTATCAAGACCCTGTCTCAAGATAGAAACTAAGGATATATCACAGTAGGAAATCCCTCATTCAAGGTTTAGCACCACATATAAACACAAAGATCAATACTATATAGCATGTGCAGTCACACCTTGTCTTATTATTATACACATTTTTGTGTTTTGGTATCATTTAAATTTTTAAAAAAGAATATATATTCAAAGCATAGTAAGGTCTCTCCAAAGACCTCCAGATAGCTTCTATCCTTTATAGTTTCCCATATCACTAAATTTCCAGAGTTCCTACCAGTCTGTCAAAATATTAATTGTACAGATTATAGGCTTATCTTCAAGATTCATGTGTTTTGTGTCTTATCCAGCTCTATCAATTTTTCTAATACAATTTTAGTCACTTTGAGAGTAAGCATCATATCTGACACTAAAAGCATGTTTTCAATAAATACTGAAATTGAAATCCTAACAATTTACCAAATTCCTTTCCTTTTTCCTCTGCTTCCTTTTAAAGATTGTTGTTAAGCTTTGATAAATACACAGGGATAATTTTGGTCTAGATTTAATTTGATTCCACTACTGAGGCAGTACCTTTTTCAGGACCTCATATGATGCCCCATGTATTAAGTAGTCTTTTTATTCCAGTTCCAAGGAGCACAAGCTGTTCCAGCTTTGTCTAAGTACCACATTTATGCTCCTTTCTCCTTTTTTGTGGCCCTTACCAGTCACTGGTAGTTTCTGCACACACATGCACACATCAATATTCAGCTGAAGACTTGAATGGGGTGCTATGCACACCTCCAAAGTAGCACTTCCTCTTTCTGTTTTGTTTTCTACTCATCTTTTCCTCTCTTCCCCTCTCCCCTTGAAGATCTCCTTGCTGGTACTTTGCCTGCAAATTCTAGTCATTGTGGTTTCTGTACATTTACAACTTGTTATCCTCCACTTGGGGAGACATTGCTTTCTTTGGGTCCTGTGACTTGGAATACCTCTAGGAGTAAGCTGGGAATAATTGTAGCATTCACCTTAGTTGTTTCTCTTTCTTCAAGAATTGCTGTCATGCACTGCCTATTGTCTCATGTCTATAACCACTGTTTTATACATTCTCTACTGTTCTTTACCTTCACATTGCTTTTGTCCTTCCCTAGTAACATCATTTTAGACTGTTTTGTATATGTCATTAAAAAGTATAGCAGCCATAGACATTGCCCTTCAAAATCTAAAATCTAATATATCCACAATTGAACAAATCCTAGGGTTAAGCTGACTAAATTGCCATGTTCTCAAATTCCTAAAGTTTTTAGAAGTACTCTAGATGATAGTTCACTTAATCTTTTCTACCAAATAAAAATGCAGTCACAAGTAATCTTGCCCTATTCTAAAATCTAGGACTCTCAGTCCATTGTTCTAGTCTCTTTGACAAAGTCATTTGTGAATATCTATCACTTATAATTCTGAGGGTTAATGACACATTGTTCCCTCAACCATAACACCAAAGCATGAAGAGAAAATATTGTTATTGAACTATTGTTAATAATTGCCTTGATTCTTAAGTAGAATTTGGCCCAGGTTATGCATTCCTGCAGCATGATTGCCTGTGCTATCTCCACTACCCTGAGTCTAGAGTGTTTTTCTGGAATCTATGGCAGCATAACTATTGTCTAAATACACAGGTGCTGATGTTAAGCTTACCTAGTCTCTCTCCTCTGCCTCTTGCTAAACACAGTTTCCTCATATGTTAAATGAAGATAAATATGCTATAAGTTTTAAATAATTCAGAACATTGAGGTATTTAGCATTCATTCTGAATCTTAGATTGTTCATTGTTATAACTATTTTGTTATATTATGACAAGGTTTCCCCTAGAACACTTTTATGTTTGGCAATAGAAGCTGAGAGGAGCCTCTCCTTGAAAATCAAAAACATTATTGTATTTGCTTTTGCTTGGCTCTGTAGGATTTGGCAAAATAACGAAGTAATTCTTTGTTCTACTAGAATGATTCAAACTCTCTTTATACTGGGCACCTGTGAGTTTGTGCACCACAAGAACTTAATACTCTTTTAATTAAACATTGTAAAAGCTGCAGAAATCTTGAATGCAATGTGGAAAAGCATACAAAACACAGTGAGAAACAAATGGGTCAATTGTAGACTGAACAAATTATTCCTTTTAGAGATGTTGATTTTGCAGGGAATGGTTAAACTTCTTTCTACCACCTGCCATAACTTTAAATTAAGTAATCTGACCAATTTTCTTAACCAACTAAAAAAAATCAGACAAAACCTATAAACTAAGAAAGTGCTCTAAAGGGTATAAGTGCGTGTATGTTTAAGTGTGTAGGATTGATAACTGTATTACTAAGTATTTTTGGATCATTGAACAGAACTGTTTACAGCCTCATTGTTTGAATGTCCACTTTGTATGCCTTAATTTTGTAACATGAATAACTATTTCTAAGAAAACAATATTTAATTTATCAACTAGTTATGTCTTACTGGTTTTTTTGAAATTCTGTATTATTTCTACCCTTTTTTTGTTTTGCTTTTTTCTTTTTAAATAAAATTTTTAAAAAACCCTGTAAACTAATGCATCCTCCATTGCCTCCAAAATGGGTTGAATATTGGCTGGGGCTGTACAATGACACATACATGAATCTGGCTGTCACCTTCAAACTACTTTAACTTTTTACTGAGGCTCACTTCAAATCATTGTCCATGAATAGCAATTGAGTTCATTGTTTTGATTCCCACGTGGTAACTGTTTCCAAGAACCTTTCCAAATTCTGCATTTCCAGTAGATATTTTACATGATAATCCTATCACCATTACTGATTATGCCCTAAATTCTGGTTCTGGTTATTAAAGTGCATGAATAAGGAAGGTAACTTATTAGGACAAAGCAGCTACCTTTCACCTCTCACCACTTCTATCAGCCTCCATGGTGGAGAAAACATGGATCACAATTGTTTCTAAATCTCTCATTTAGCATGACTTTATATCTGGCAAAGAATCAGAGAAGACAAAATGTCAGAAAATATAAATGTGTCTCAGTCAAAACTAATGATTAAAAACTGAATCATGTTAAACAGCAAAGAAAAGATTTACCCAGAAGTGTACTAGGGAAAATGCCAAGAGAGAAACTGAGGAACACAAAACATCTCCATTCTAAATTCCAACCAATTGCCACCAGGTTTTCTTGCTATAAAATAGGCATAGCCTTTTAATGGCTATTTGTACATTGGTAACATACTCTGGGAAATGGTTACTAATTTATATATATAGTTTGCATAAGATAGAATAACCAAAAATGAAAAACACATATTAACAGAATTAACTAGTTAATCAGAGATCAGTCAAAGGCAGAAAACTTCTTTTCAAAATGGAAAAAATTCATAGTTCACTGCCTTTACATATATAATTCAGTCTCTTATGTGGTTAGAAAAATCAATTACTCTTTCAAAACCAGTTACTGATTTTGCATGGTTCCATATTTTTCCCAACACTTATTTTGGTAAAATACAAAGATAAAAACAAAACTGGTTCATGATTTAATATCTACGCATAGGAATGCACACAGACATGCATGGGAGGTTGATGATAAGTGATAAAAAAATGTTCATTGAGTGCTCCCTCTTTGCTGGGTGTTATGTGCACTGTCTTGCTTCATACAAGATGGGTACTGCTTCTCAAATTACAGGCAAGAAAAGAAAAAGGACTTTTCTGAAAAGAGCAGATCTTTCAGCACAAGTACACCTCACTCAGAATATCATACAGTGCTCTTTACCTGGTAATGTCCTCATTGGCCACTATAATCTCCATTGAATAGCCAGTGAGGCACCACCAAGGTCATTTATATTTAAACAGGGTCTTAATGGATTTTCTAAAAGGTCTGGCCCAAACCCTATTGAGAACTCTACTTACAAATGACAATTCATAGGGCTGGGGATTTAGCTCAGTGGCACAAACACTTGCCGGGCAGTGCAGTGTTATGAGTTTGATTGCCAGTACAAAAAAAGACAATTCATGATGATATTTTAAAAAGTTGTATAGCAATTTGCTTTTTTCCCAAACAAATCTGTTAATGGTCTTTACCCTCTGTATCTAAGAGAAAATTGCCTGTCCTTGACCATTCTCAACCTTCCGCTAGTCTCCCCTGTAGTGTTGGGAGACATTTTTTTTTCTCCCTTTGGAGACCTCAAAATCACCCACCATTCCTAAACTTCACGTATTCAGTGTTTATTACTAATTTCTGTAGAAGCTTTTGTTGTCCTCTAATTCATTTTCAGAGATACTAGCTGCTATCTTTTCTAGTTAACAGAAATTCTCACATGATGCTGCTGCTGCCTCTCCCTAGTTTAGTGCCCTCTGTGGTGGTGCATTCTCAGATTTCTCTACTCCTCTGTACTAACTCCTTTTTAAAGAAACTTTCCCTCCTGTCTGGACCCTGAACTAAGACCATTACACAGAGCAAATTCCAGCCTTTGTGAAACACTATGAACATGCCCCAGCATGTGAATTCTGGATTCGGAAACCAAGGTAACATTATCTTCTTCTCCACTTTGAAACCTAATATCTGAACGTGATATAACTATGCACAGGACAAACTGTCTTTAAAAGTAACTAGGTCAAGGTTATTATTGATAAGTAATTTTGTACCCAAGTATCAAGTAGACAAAGTTCCATTCTTGGTTCCATATTATAATCCTAAAATTCGACAAATTACAAATTAAGGAGCTTGGACTTTAGCACTAATATTCTAGGTGTATATTAATATGCCCTGAGTTCTGTGCCCTATCACAATGTTTATTATCTCACATAAGAGCCAAGGGTCTTGGATATAGTTGAAAATCATCTAGAAAATGTGTGCGTTTTCTTAACAGCTCCAAATGAGAACCAATGACAAAGCTGAATTTTATAATGTGAATTTAGAACAAAATCATTTTAAATAGGAGACAATATGTTATAATTGTTTTTGAATGCAAGGAGTTGGTTTTAACAATCATAGCTATTGAGAAAACCTGTAGAAAAAAATTTATGATACGTCAGTTATACTAAGTAATTATTTCCTTTTCTCTCTCTCACTCTTTTTTTTGAAGTTCAAGTTCTTTCACATACAGAGGCTTTTTTGTGGCATTGCTGAGCTTTGAGCCACAGTTAAGATTAGTCAGTATAAATTACCTGTATTTATACAATACTTTTCACCTAGGTGATTTGCAAGACTTCTGGCACAGAGTCCTTAATCTTCTGAGGGTTTTATTGAGCCACACATACTGCTTTATTCTTTAGGAATCTGCAGACTGTGTAATTTAATTATCAATATTCACCATTATTTAAAAAAACAGTTTTATGGCTGTTTTCTGGCATGTCCAAAGTTTCCTGTTTTTTACTATTTTCTTCTAGTTATTCCCAAAGCATTTCATCATTAATTTCCCCTTTCAGTCTATTTAACTGGGTATCTGTCTGAAGACTTATTTTTACCAACCTTGTTGCGGTGCCCACATTACTTTAAATCTGTGTTCTCCAAAATGAATTGTCAAACTTTGGTTTGGACAAAGTCCCCTTGGTCTAGCTGATATTTCCACCTAAATTTTAATGAACCTTTTTTTTTCTTTCAATAGTTTTGAGTGTGCCAAAAAATCACATAATTTATTCAAGAAATAAAGGTAATATTATTTTATTACTCTGTTTAAATTTGATTGCTCATAGGTGCCTTTCTAGCACCTTCTCAAACACAGAGACTCACTGTCACACATATGCACAAGTGTCCACCACTGGTGCTACCTGTATTCTAGAACAAACTGATGTTGAGTTTAAAATTAAAAGTCTAGCACCTTGCACCAATAATCATCAGATCCTGAGAGATCATGAAATTCTACACAAAAAAGCTGAACAATTTTACATGGATTTGGAGGCCAAAATAATCCTCTTTTGTCTCTCCGGTTTGAAACCTATCATCTGAATGTGACTGGTGTAACCATGCCCAAGAACAGTGACAGCTTTTCAAACAATTTAGTTCCAAATCGTTTTTACTCTTTAACTGTCCATGCCTAATGGCACCCAGGGATAAACTCAGTAAAGACCTGAGTCAACACTCTTTTTGCATGGCTTGAGCCAGTTACCAATGGATCCAGGACTTTTTGTCTATAGACACCTGGGTGGTCCTCCAGCGTAACCCTCCTTATCATGCACTATGCGAAGTTACAAGGGGTAGTGGTTTATAATCTGAAATTTCCACAGATGTGGAAAAACTCCAAGCAGAGAACACTGGCAGCTTATTCTATGTGGTTATTGTCCATCAGTGAGCAGCACGCACAGATGCACTTCACTCACACATGGGTCCTGAGTGGCCTTGCTCACTCACAAAACTTTAACAATCACCTTTATGCTGCTATTCTTCTAGTTCTGATCTCCAATTAGGAGCTCCTTCCTCAAATTCAAGATCAAATATTCAACAGTCTGCTAGTTATTTTGATTCAAATTTCTTACTAAACTGATCTCCCAGTCTTTCCTATATTTGCCCCTTTTCCTGTATTCTGTACATCAGGCATCATCATAGCAATATAGTACTCAAAATCAAATTCTGTAGCCATCCTTGATTTCACCCTCTCTTCAGCTCCATCACACCATCTACCCCACCTCCAAAATCAGATACTGCTTCTGCCCTTCAAGTATACTGCATTCTCCCAGCCATCACACCCATCATCTCTAGTTCAGAACACTTTAATAACTTTCTAATAAGCTAGTCTGATAACTTTCAAATGAGTTAGACTCTAATAACTTAGACTCCTGGGCTGTATTCTTGTCTCCCCTGCAGCCCTCCAGACTCATCTCTACCCTGCAAGTGTTTACAATTCCTCAAAGGCTATGTTCTCACTCTTACATCTGGGGCTGCACATAAAGTGCCCTCCAAGTGGACTCTTCTGAACTCTCTGTTGGCAGCCACTACTAATCCCTCATATCACAGTTTAGAGGTCTCTGATTTAACCTCTGAATCTAAGGGCTTCTTTTAATGTCTCCAAAAGACTCACTACGTTCCTTGTTAGAGGATTGAGCTAGAAGTCTTGCTTTTAGTTCATAGCTCCAGCACACTGCAGTCTCCATGGGACCTGGAACTTGAGCCGCCTTGCTTACCATTGTATTCCCCTAGAAGTGGATCAGGATCAGGGCACGGTTGCTAGTCAGCAAAAGTTTGTGAAGTCAGAAGAAGTTAGGAAGAAAGTAGGAAAGAGAAAAATAGGATAAGGAGGAAGGCTAAATAGAAATCCAACTGTTTGTCAATATATATGCAAATGTAAATAAATATGTAAGTAAATAAATCCATGAAATCAGTGTTTTTGCTTGTTATTTGCTTCTTAATTATATAGCTACACTATAAAGAAAAAATAAAGTCCATAATAATTTGCTTTTTGATAAATCAAGCTTTTTTTTGCTTTGTTTTACAGTACTGGAGACTGAATTTAGGACCTCCACACTAAGCTGTATTCCCAGCCCTTTTGTATTTTTAATTTTGAGACAACGTTTCACTAAATTGCTAAACTGCCCAGGCTAGACTTGAACTTGTGATCCTCTGCCTCGGTCTCCCAGAATGCTAGGATTATAGGTTTGCACCATCACATACAGCTGGTAAATCAAGTTTTAAATTTTCAACTTCTTCTAAAAATTTGAATAATATTTTAACACACAACAGGAGATTCACATTTAATGGACTAAAAATGTGGAACTTTTCAATAATGTACAATCTTTTCCATTGATTTTTTTTAAAATCTAGATTTCATAAGTGCCATCTACTTTAAGTGAATTTTGTCAAAATAACTATTACATTTTTAAGGTGGTCAGTTCCTCTGGGAAGTTTTTGGACCACACTTCAATTCACCACCTTAACAAAAAAATTATCATATCAGGAAAAGAGAGGAGTCCTCATTTATACCTTACTTTAAAAAACATTTGGATTTCAACAAAAGTATAATCTTTCATATTTCTCCTTTAATGCACTCCAATGACCATATCCAATGCACCTTTCAGAACAAAAACCTTCCAAACTCAAACTCACAGATATCTTATTACCAGTATATTCTGGTAAATGATAGTAACACTATCTTCTGGATGCCTTTAAATTCCAAGAATAGTAAGTCTAAAGGATAAAAGCTAACATAGATGAAGTAGTGTTGTGGTTTTTTTTAAAGTAAAAATGCAGTTTCACAGCTCTAGACATCAACTAGTCCTCAGTCTAGGAAATATCTGTTTATGTGGTCATTAAAACTACTTCTCTCTCACCAAGAAAAAAAATAGAATCAGAGACTAAGACAATAAATCCCTATAAGCATGTTTCTAAATATACAAACAAATGAATATGTATCCTACTATTGAAAAATACAGGGACCCATGATTGTGGATTTTGCACAAAATTATCAGTTTAAATATTATTTATCCATTGCAATGATATAATAAAGTATTTAACAATACTGTAGCCATAATGATTAGTCTCATTCTGATCTGATAGTTGGTTAAATATCCAATTAACATTTACTATCCCTGGTGTCAATAAGCCAAGTACCACGAGGATTTCTGAATCTCTGACAGTTTCCTGTTTGGAGAGAAAAAGAGATGGACAGAAGCACATTGCTGAAGCTACTAGACAAGAACAGACATGTTGACCTGTTGTTATCAGGACCTACATGGTCAGAAACAAAACTGTAAGACTCATACTACAAAGTAGACTTCCTCTTTAATTGAATGTTTCCCATAACAACAAACATAGTGTGAAAATTACATATTGTTCTAGTAGTAAGTCTCATTGCAAGATCCATGGAATAGGCTGTTGTTGCAGGACAGTGTGATGGCTAATTTGGGAGAGTTTCTAGAACTTCTCCATACAGGGATTCTTCAAAGGGATTGTTTTGGTTGTCCTCATATCCCAAATCTTTTCAGAAGGTTTAATCACTTAAATTGTTAATAATCATTTGTTTTTAAAAAGAGCAGTATGTATTTGGGTTAGATGTAGACCAAACTGTTTTTCCCAGCAGCAAGCCCATCTGTTAATATGATGAAAATTTATTTTAGTCCCACTTTTCACAAAGATTCATTTAAGATTTACAAGTACTATTGTTCCCTTCTACACTCCTTTTCTTAAAGCCTATATTTGCTTAGTTTGAGGGACTTAGGTCAATGCTACCCACAGGTACTTTACAGTTAATAAAATTTTAAAATAATCCTGTCTTTCACTGAGAAACACATAATCAAAACTTTACATAAAAACTATGAGTCATGTTTTTATTTTTAACAGCTATGACCTTGGGCATACTTTTTGTATTCATCTCTTTATAATTTTATCTCCCTCATCAGTATGCAATCTATTTTAGACAACAAAACAAAGAATTGTCTGACTATTTACATTCTTTCTCCTTTCTAACATTCTAAGGCACTTTATTTGTACTAATGTTAATATTTTATGACAGAATTAGGTCTATATTGTCTTTATACTGGTAGCACCTACCTCAGAAAACTCCTTGTACTACAAATTTAATAGAAGTTTGTAAATAAATGCTTGCCTGAAAGAATCAAATGTACTATAGCAGAGTATACTGTATAAGTTACATATTTTAACTATCTTCCTTGGTTTGTTCTTTGTTCTTCCACAACTCAAAGCAAACTGTAAATTCAGTAAATGAATTCTTGCTGTCAAAATGAGTAGCAAGGTATGTGAGCAAAGAAGCACAAGTTTACTGAGGCTCAAAGACCTGTCTCTTTCTCTTCAACACTTTTCTTCCACTGTAACCCCCAAAATGCGATGACTCTTCTTCTTAAAGGCAGGTAATCCACTTAGAAGAGGGGGCAAATGAATCTAGCAAGCAACAAAGTGAGGTGTTGATCTAGAGTCTGGGGAGAAGGGTGGAGACTAAAGGAAGGAGAGCAAAAATTATGATTACTGTTTGCCAGTGGCAGTGAGATAGATATACATGGTGCAGTTCTGAAAGAGGAAGTGCAAACATTCTGACCACAGCTGAAATGTATGAATATTAAAGTATGCCTGTTTTATTCTCTACTTAACTCATTATGCTCACTCTTTTTTAAAGGAAGCTACTTAGTGGCTGTCTCTGTACAACACTAGAAAAAATTTATCCTCTTTTTTTGCTGTTAAGTCATTTAGTGTGATCACAGATGCTGTTTCTTAACTTGCATAGGTAATTGTTTTGAAACTAGGACAAGAACAACATTCTTCCCCTTTTTTTGCCAACTTCCCATTTCTACCTGGTTTCTAACTATAAGAAGTAAAAGAAAATTGTAGAGTAAGGTATCAGGTAAAGCCAGTTGGTGGTACCCACGACCAAGAGAAAGATCCCAAATCTCTATATGAGCACTCTAATTGTCTACTCCTGGGAGTGGAATCCTTTCATATGTGGTCAACTGGTGTGCATATGTTAAGAGAAGGGAAGTTAAAAAAAAAACTACTGTTTTGTTATGGGTGAGGTGATACATTTTGAAGGCTGGAAATATTTTTAATAATCTTACTAGAAAAAAAGAAGGACAAATATAGTCATTTCCAACTTTCAAAATTTTAATTAGGAGAACAAACAAAAAGAGTAGAATGAGGTTTACTCACTTAACTTTGTCTCTGGAGTATTAATATGAAATTTTCAGTTCTTATTTTTTAATCTTAATTTTTATTAGTACATTTGCAGTACATAATGATTACATTCATCACAGAGAGTTGATACATATATAAACACATCTTAATTCTTTTTAATTCCCCTTCCATGCCGTCCCATCCTCTCTGTTACCTTCATCTCATGGTCCACTTTCCTATTGCAAAAGATCTACCATTTCCTGTTATCTGTCTTTTATTTTGCTCTTCATTTATATTTTGGGTTTCTCATATAAGGTAAATCATATAATATAGTCAAAGAAAATGTTTTTAAACTTGGGGATAGAAGGATCACTATTTTGTTTTTGTGTGCCTTTCACCCAGTATGTTCAAAATGATTAATCAGTTGAATCTATCATGATTTCCATCAGTACTTGCTATACTTCATAAATAGTTCTTACTCTGAAGGTAGAAATATTTATAAATGATTTGATTGAAGTGTAACCACATAACTAACGTTTAATGGGAAGAAGATGAAAAACCTCTTAGTGTAAGCTTCATATAAGCTTTGTTGAGTGATTTATGTAAGAAGCCTGAAAACATGCACAAGAGTCTTTTTTGTTGATCCAAGTGTGCAGTGTTCTTTCTCTTGGTGAAGTACCATACAAAATTCCAGTCCATGGTGTACATCTGGTCATGAATATTCACTCACCAGGTTCTAACACTGCCCAGGTCAACTTAGAAAATTCCTGCAGTTCAGGATATAACCTCAAAGTCAGATGTTGGTGATGCCTCCTGCTTTGTTCTTGTTGCAAAGTGGGTTCTGCATATACATACGATTGCTTTTCCATTCTGGGTCTCTTCTGATGCCATATGAATTTTAGGATAGTTTTCTATAGTTCTGTGATGAATTCTGTTTGTATTTTGACTGGGATTGTGTTGAATATATTTGTATATCAGTTTTTAGAGTATGCCCAATTTTGATGATATTGGTTTTGCCTATCCAAGAACAGTGTAACATCTTTCCATTTTTGATGTCCTCTTTAATCTCATTTTTTAGGACACTATAATTTCTGTTGTAAATGTCTTTCATTTCTATAATTTGTTTAAGTCTTATGTGTTTAATTTTTCTTAATGCTAATATAAATGGTATTGCTTCTTCTGATTTTTTCTAAGTAAGATTATAATTGACATACATGAATGCTATTGATTTTTGTGTGCTGATTTTGTGTCCTACTACATTGCTGAAATTGGTTATTAATTCTAAGTGGTTTTGGTGGAATAATTTGAGTCTTCTATAAAAAGTATTATGTCATCTGTAAATAATGATAATTTGGCTTCTTTCTTTCCTATATGTATTCTTTGTATTTATTACTCTTGCTTGATTTCTCTGGATAATGTTTTGAGTACTATGTTGCACAGAATGGTGATAGTGGGCATTCCTGTCTTGTTCGTGATTACAGAGGAAAAGTTTTCAGTTCTTCCTGATTTGATATGATGTTGGTCATTGATTTGTCATAAATGACTTTTATCAGATTCAGATAAGGTTCTTCCATATCTATTTATGGGTGGGGCTTTCAATGATCAAAGAGTGTAAATTTTGTCAAAAGCTTTCTATGTATCTACTGATAAGTTATTTTCCTTGATTCTATTTATGTAGTACATTACACTTATTGATATGCTTATGCAGAACTCACTTTGCAACCCTGAGATAAAACCTACTTGGTCATGATGTGTGATCTTTTTTATGATGTAATACACTATTTTCCAGTATCCTACTGCGGATATATGTATCTATGTTCATTAGGGAGATTCCTGTAGTTGTTTTTTTAGTTGAGTCAGTCTGGTCTGTGAACAAGAGTGAGTCTGGCTTCTAGAAATAAGTTTGGAAGAACTCCCTCCTTCTTAATTTCATTGAAGAGTTTGAGGAGTAATATTATGTCCTTAAAGGTTTTGCAAAATTTAGCAGTAAATCCATCAGGTTCTTTACTTTTTCAGTTGGTAAGTATTTTATTACATTTATTTCATTTTATTTTATTAGTACATGTTTACAGTACATGCATTTCACAGTCATCTTGGCAAGTTGGTACATAGGCATAATACAGTTTATTTCTCTTTTTAATCCCCTTCTCTCCCTCTTCCTTTCTCCTCCTCCATTTCTCCTTTCTCCTTCTACATTCTTGCTGATATTGTTAATTTTAGTTCATGTTTATGGCACATTCATTGAGGATATTAGCATGTTGTACCTAGCATATCTTCACTCTCCCTATTATCCCATTCCTTCCTCTTCACTTCTGTCCCTTAAAACCCTAGGCCCTTTATCATCTGTAAGACATTTATTCACTTGTCTTGATTTATCCTTCCTTTATTTTTCTCTTAGTTTTACTTTGGCTTACTCAGATGAGAGATACCATATGGTATTTAAGTTTGTGTGCCTGCCTAATGTTGAGATTTATTTCTCTCAACATTACATTTTCTATATGCATTAATTTCTCCACAAGTGTCTCAAATTTGTCCTTCTTTATAACCAAATAGTATTCCATTATATCACAGCTTCCTTATCCAATAATCTGTTGATGGGCATACAGCCTGTTTCCAAGATTGAGCTATCATGAATTGTGCTGCTATAAACTTTGGTATGCATGTATCAATGGATATTAAATTCTTTGGGGATGATACCTAGAATGCAGTTGCTGGTCTATTGGAATTTCTAATTTTAGTTCTTCAAGAAATCTTCATATTTATTTCCACAATGATTATACTAGTTTACATTCCCGTCAACAATGTAGGAGGATTCCTTTATTCACCATGACTATGCCAGCATTTGCTAATTTTTGATTTCTTGATGATTGCCATTTTTTTCTGGAGTAAGATGAAATCTTACTATTGTTTTAATTGAGACTTCTTTTATGGTCAGAGATGTTGAATATTTTTTCATATATTTGGCCATTGATACTTTCTTTGTAAAGTGTCTATTCATTTTGCTTGCCTATTTCTTGACTGGGTCTTTAATTTTAAGTGATTGAATTTTTTTAGTTCTTTATATATTCTAAATATCAATCCTCTGAGAAATAGCTAGAAACAATTTTTTCCCATTCTTTAGGTTGTCTCTTCACCTGACTAACTGATTCTGTTGCTATAGAATCTTAGTGAATATTGCATTATTGTCTCAGCCTATTGCTTTTATTGGATTGTTCAAAATTTTTATGTCTACCTGGTTTAGTTTTGTTAATTTTTATGAATGTAGGAATCAATCCATTTCTTTAAGGTTTCTCCAATTTGTTGGAATACAATTTTTCATTGTACTTACTATCATCCAAATTTCAAAAGCATTAATTGTGATTTCACCTTTTTCATTTGTAGTTGCATTAATGAGTCATTTCTCTCTGTTTTTTTGGTAAGTTTGGCTAAGGGCTTATGTATTTTGTTTATTTTTTTCAGACAATTAGCTCTTTAATTCATTGATTCTTTGTATCATTTTAGTCTCTATTTCATTAATTTCTCCTCTGATCTTTGTGATTTCCCTCATTAATTTCAGGTTGGGATTGGATTATTGTATTTAAAGTACAGTATCTTGATGTTCCTCTTTAGGCTATTTATTTGAACTTGTCCTCATTTTTTCTAACTCAAGCCACCTTAGGACTGCCTTCATTCTGTCCCAAAGGTCCTGCTGTGTTGTAATTTTTGCTCCAGAAAGTTTAATTTCTTCACTGATTTCTTCTGAAATCCTTTGGGGGTTCAGAATGTGTTATTATGTTTCCATATGTGTTCTAAATTTTATGTTGTTTCTTTTATGATTTATTTCTACTCCATCACATGACAGGCTGATAATAAACATGGCCTGATTTTTATTCTTGTGTATATATTTAAACTGACTTTATAGGTTAGCATGTGATCTATTTCAGAGAAAGTTCCATGTGCCATTGAGAAGAATGTGTACAATGTTGTGGTAGTGTAGAATACTCTGTTGATTCTGTATGTAGCTATTAATTCTATATGTTCAAGGGTGTGGACCAGCTCTGAATTTTATTGATTTTCAGTTAGTCTGTCAATCTCTTTGCAGAAGTGGGGTACTGAGTTTTCCCAGTAAGATTGTGCTAGCATTTATTGATCTTTCATGTCCAGCAGTGTTTATGTTTGAAGACAGGTTCTCCAATATTTAGTGCATATATATTACAAGTGTTACCCCTTCTTGTTGAATTATTCACTTAACTAGTATGAAATGGTCTTCTTTGTCTATTCATCAGTTTTAGTTTGGAGTTTAAATTGTCCAAGAATAAGCTTGCTCCTCCTGCTTTTTATTGGCATCCTATTGCATGAAGTATTGTTTTCCATCTTTCAATTTTTGGTCAGTGAATAATTTTCTTGATTAAAGAAGCTTCTTAAATGCAAGAGACTGGTGAATTGTGAGTTTTTGTTACTTGTTTTTGATGCCAATCTGTATCTCTTAATTGAGGAACTCAGGCTATTATCACTGAGAGTTATTACTGAGAGGTGCTGATTTAGCTCTATCAATGCACTTGTTTGCTGTTGATGGCTTTTTAAAAAAATCTGTTCACTTTATTTGATGTACTCATTCCATGTGTATTTTTTACTTTGTTGACTTTATTCATCTCTGTCTAGGATATTCTTGAGTATTTTCTGGAAGACTGATTTGGTGTCCATAAATCATTTGTATTGCTCTTTTTCATCACATGTCCTTATTTCTCCACTTATTTTCAAAATAATTTGTCCACAGAAATTGAATCTTGGTTAGTGTTTGTTTGCTTGTAGGACTTGAAATACTTCACTCCAAGTTCTTCTTGCCTTTAAAGTTTGTGTTGAGAAGTGTTCTATAATTCTAGTAAGTTTCATTTTGTACATGTTTTGCTTTTTCTGGCAACTTTAAAAGCATCTAGCATTTGGATTACAATGTGTTGGAAGAGCTTCTTTTCTTTTTGCAGTTGGTTGGTCTTATTGTGTGCTGAACTGTTTCCTCATTCTTGGGAAATTTACTGTTAGGATACTTGTAAATAACTTTATTATTCTGTGGGTTCTGCCTTGCTGTTTCCATCTAACTCCAGTTAGCCTTAGGTTGGTGCTCTTAGTGTCCTCTAGTAGCTTTTGGATAAATTTGTCTTTTTATTGTTTGTAAGTCTTTCTGAATAATTCATCATAACTTAACATTTTATCCTCAATTTCACAAACTGCCTTCACATTGGACATCTCTGCAATTTTATAAATTTTATAGAAATTTTTATATTTGGTATTTTTATGTCTTTGGTTAACTTGTCATTTGTGTGTTGAACAGTTTTTCTCAGCTCTTCCAAATTTTTGTTTCCCCCAGATCTATACTAGTCATTTTGTTTGTCAGTCTCATAAACATTTGGGTCATATCCTCTTTGAACCCACTGAATTTCTTTAACTCTCCTTTAATCAATTTGTAAAGCTCTACTACCTGATATTTATTTTCCTCTCTATCAGTTTTCCTTGGATATACTTTTGGAGAAATAAGAGCACATATATATTTGCTTGTTTTCTTTTCTTTTTTGGTTTTGGGGGTTGACGTCAAGTAGTGTAAGGAGAAATAGTAATTAAGATAAAGATCTTTTCATAAGATACTGTATGATACTGTCTTTCACTAATGTGTGTTCAGCTTTATTTGTGCAGAGTTAGTATTTACCCCTTCAACTGTTTAATGTAAATTATTTGCACACTGTTCTTATGCTTTCAGGAAAGAATTACTTCTGGTTGTTAACAGCATCAATAGATCTCATCAAACATTGATTAGATGTAATACCCTGGTGCCTTTATCAATACTCTTTCAGCCTGTGTTCACTTGTTATTAGCAGTTATTCTGATACATGGAGGAAGAATTGGGCAGAAGAGATAAAGTCATGGGTGAAAAAGAGTTTAAATCAGAAGGTGGAGAGGTAGGTAAGAAAAAATAATGAGTGAAAAAATTATATATAGAATCAGATTCTGTTGAAGATTTTTTATTTGGATTGAAATGGTAGTGAAGGTTGTAAAAGGATAAATGTGGGGTAAGGATAGGATGTAGGAAGAGGGAAATATACATTGAGATTGAGGACACCTTCAAGGTTGTTGGAACCTATTGATATATTTATGAACCTGTAAAGTGGAAAAGAAAACAGGGGAGCAAAGTAAGATAAGGAAGAGCAAAAAGTATAGAATAGAGAAGACAGAAAGTTATTTTTTTAATTTCTTAAATTTTTTATTTAACAGAAAAACAGACACAAAAAAGAAAAAAAGCAAAAGAGACAAACAAACAACAACAACAAACCCAATACAATAATAGTGTAGGTTTATAAAACAAGATGACAGGAATTTGACAATGGTTGTAATATTGTATATTATTACCCTCAAAAGGTTGCTTAGATTAACAGATATGAACATGTAAAATTGATCTAATCATTCGAGTATTAACTGTTCTTTTCCAAAAACTAATACAATTAGTAGTATAGTCCTTTTAGCTATCATATGTGTATATATACATACACATATATATGTATGTATATACACACACATATATATACACACACAAATTTATGGAAGACAGAAGGTTAATACAAGAAAAGATAGCAGTAATTGAGAAAGAAGATGGTAAACTGAAAACTTGAAATAAAGAATTTTTAAAATTGGAGAAACAAGTGAAAAATAAAACAAACAAGAAAATACTATTGTTACAGAAACTTGAGTTGAAAAAATCAATAGGAAGATAAGAAGAGGGAGACAAAGCAAACACCAACCATATTGAAGCAACCCCTCTCCACCAAAAATATATATACTAGCCAGAACTCAGATCAAATATTCCAACACAGAGAACCCACATGTGATTTACTTGTGACTACTACACTGAAAAGCCCGAATGTTCACACAACTCTTTTTTTTTTTTTTGACTTGCCAGGTAGGTGCTTACACGGTTGAGCTAAATCCCCAGCCCCATCTCTTTTTGCCTTGGTTGTGGTCTGAATTCAGGCAGCCACACCAAATCTCACTCTTTGTTTTGCACTCAAAACCTAAACAAACACAGTCTGAAGAATTCTCCCCTACAACTCATAGAGGGAATCTAAGGCTGTCCCTGTGCCTGACTTAGAGATGACAGGCTGGCGGAGTTTGGAGCAGGTTCACTCACAGGAACGGACATGGGGTCTGTGGAGTCCATGTGGTTCTGTAGGAGTCTATGCCAATTTTCCAGCAGAGAAGCTGTAGGAATCCACTGATGTGTTTTCTCCCAGATGTGGGACCAGGAGAGTTAGCAGGTGATTTACTCTTTGGCAGGCTCCACAGCGTGGGCAGGTGGGAGTGTGCTCCCGTGGGAATCTGCAGGCCCTGTTCGCTTGTTTAACCCCTGTTTTCGCAGTGTGCCTGGGCAGGCGCTTCACGTCTCAGGCTCTCAGCGAGCACAGATGAGTGTCCCTGGCCCTTGGTGAGCACTGGTGACGATGCCACTGGGCTGCAGGGTTTGGAGTAGCAGTAATAGGGAGAAAGTGCGGTATATGCAGAGTCCAGTTCACCAGGAGTCCATTCATTGTTTTCCTCAGACTATCTGGAGTCCTCTATAATGGTGCTGTCCATAGCGGTGAGGCCTAGGCGGTGTGGACCTGCTGCGGTGACTCCAATTCCCTTCTTCAGTGATCTAGATGTTAGGTTTACTCTACAAGTATTGCCTTTCCGATTAATTTTATGAATCAGGGAACAAGTCCCTACTCCAGAGTACCTGTGGCTTCAATGAATCCTCTATGACTGAGTCCCTCTGTGACTCCACTAGTCAGCCACAGGAGATCTCCACATTCCCTCATTATTGTCTTTCTAAAAGTTATGGCCAGAATGCTTTTTGGTAAAATTAAGTAAGTTAAAATTTAACATTAGTAAGTGTCATCATTTAAAAACTTTTCATGATCATGAAAAATAAAAAAAAATTAAAATATTTTCTCTACATTTATAAATTTTCAAGATTATAGAGGACTTTTGAAGTCATCTACTCAAATTCCCTTATTTTACAAAGGAAAAAAGTAAAGCACAAATTAGAATCAATATTACACACTTAATCTGTGACAGAAATAGACACTTTAATGCACATGTCCCAGTGGCTTATTTTGTAGTATTCTTTTCTATTCCCCTCAAGACTGTTAGAATTGAGATCTGCAATGTAGCTCATTGGTAGAGCACTTGATTAGCGTGCACAAGATCCTGAGTTCAATCCTCAGCACTACAAAAGATTGTTAGTTGATAATTTCCTAGAAATTATTAAATCCATAAAGTAAAAAGGACACCAGTTACTACAATATCCCAGATTTTTGAAATAAGTTTAATGATTGCTCATAAACACTGAAGCATGATTTAGTGAGGATTCTTATGAAAGTGACCTTGACCTCAATCAATATGCATGAGGTGGTGAATGTAATAGGTATATTATACAGCAAATCTGCCATAAGATTTTCTCTGTGTGACTTCCAACTAAAAAAAAAATTTTGGAAGTGTGGTAGCCCATACCTGTAATCCCAGCTCTCTAGAAGACTGAAGCAGGAGTACTGCAAATTTGGTCTCAGCTCAGGCAATTTAGTGACTCAATAAAAACCTGTCTCACAATAAAAAATTATAAAAGGGGTATGGTTATAATTTAGGCCCTGGGCTCAATCCTCAACATCACAATCAGTCAATAAACAAATAAGTAAATAATTTTTTACACCACAAATTTTCATAAAAGGTTGTCCTGTGGGTAATTTTCTTTTCTTCTATTAAGTGGGTCTCCCTCAGAAAAATATTCAAGATCTTCTGTTTTATATTCAAAGGGAATATGGTCTCTTAAATCCTTCTGCAAAGAGGAAACCATGATTAAATTTCAAGGTCAGAAGTTGGAGACATCCAGGTATATAAAGTTGACACAAGCAATACTCAACCAAGAAGTCAAGATCCTCTTTCTTCAACTGCAAACGCATGCATGCCCCAGGATATACTGCTACCCTAAGACTTCAGGATTGGTTCTATATCACTTCCATATGTGCTACTATATGGCCATGGCTTATTTAGCTGGTCATAGAAATTATGTGTTTGGATCTAGAATGTCTACTAACAGCCCATATTTTATGGCTAAGTATATAACATGGCACTACTGGGAGGTAGTGGGATGTTTGGGAATTGAGGCCTACCAGAAGGTTTTTAGATCACTGTGGTTGTCCTCTTGAAAAGAATTGTGGGATCATAGCTCATTCTCACTTTCTTTTGCTTCCTGAATATCGGGTGAATACTTTTGTTGCACTATGTACTCGTCCCATGATGTGATGTCTTGCCACAGGCCAAAAGATTATGGACTGAAACCTCCAAAACTATAGACCAAAATAAGATTTTCCTTTTTATAAATTATTTTGTTATAGTAACAGAAAGCTGACTAACACAGGGAACTTTAGGTAACCCACAACAAAACTGGAAAGTGGTAATTCTTTTTGGAGAAAGAGAAAATCTGTAAGGATTATGATATATCCTTGTAAATGCAGCTTAATGGTTCAGTTTCATGTGATCTTCATCAAGCTCAATTCTGCAAGAAGTTTTTAGTGCTTCCATCTACCTCTAGAAAGGGTCATTAGATAATAAATGCCCCACTTAATGAGAATCTGCTCTGGTATTTTAAAATAAGAATTATGAAGCTGAAATTTGCAATCCTCCCAATACTTACTAGTTCATCTACAATCCAAAAATTACTTTTCAATATTCTCTTGTTATAGATTAAAAACTGGTCCACTGAAAACCAGCTGTATTAACTCAATATGATGCTGAGTAGATGGCCCGCCTGAGCAAAGTTGCCAGCATAAATAGAGATGTGGAGAAGTGGTGCTAGGTGTTGTGCATTTCACTAGGATTGCTGTTCTGAGCTCTTGGTTATCCTGGAGGAGCTCATCATGACTAGCTTCCCCGGTGTGAGTTCGACCATTGTCAGCAGAGGAGCTCAGGACCTTGTTGGTGAGAACAGCTGTGGTTCACTTTGCAGATGCTCTGGTCCTTATATCGAGCATTGCTTCCTGGCTCTGGAGGGGAAGATGTGTGCTGTTTAACCTCCAAGAGAAACTTGTCATGCTTACTTTCTGGCATGTACTCCAATATTCTTATTGTCGGAAGAGCTTAAGACCTCCGTGTCTCTGAGGATGGCTATGGTACTTTTCAGGACAGTCCTACTTCTTATTTTGAGCATGACTTCTCGGCTCCAGTGTAAAACTCTCAGCCTACCAGCACAGCTACTTCACCCAGCTGGCATAGACTTTTGAGCTTCTCCCACTGATCTTTGGGCCTTCCCAGCATAGATGCATAAATAGACTGGTGTGAGTCCTTCTCATGGGCTCTAGACCTCTAGTTGGCCTTGTGGGAGGCATTGTCATGGGCTCTATGTCTTAATCTGGACTCATGCAGGATATTGCTGTGGGATCCAGGCCCTTGACTAAATATTCCATGTCTTTAGTGTTGTAGATAGATTTCCTGTACTTTCTGTGTTTAACTCTGGGTGGGTGATCATGTTAAATAATATTATAAATTCTGTGTCCTGATTCTAATTGTTCTCATCACAACCCCTGACTACAGCATCTAACATATTACTCAGATCTCTAACAAAGTAACTTATGCTTGAAGACATGCATTTGAAAATCAAATAACACCATACTGCTTTTGGAGAGTCAGAACATTAAGAGAAGATTTCTTAGTTCAACTTGATAATGGATAAGATAATAGGTTATGTTTTACCCTCAGTGTGGAAATCAAAAGTCTTTGCTTTAAACTCTGATAAAGAAGTCTTAATTTCAAAAATACCAATGGTTCTGGTTTGTCAAGGTCACAGCATATTAACCTGGGCTGACAATCTATTGTAAACAAGATGCTCCATTATAGTAGATTAGAAAGTCCAGACCTGAATCTATTTTTAATTTTTCTCTTATATCAAATACTGTCAACTTTATTTATTTAGGCTCATCTCAGGTATAGATTGTATCAAACAGATTCAAACTTTCACCTGAACAAATTTACAATTTCATAAGCTCTGTGATAGAAAGTTTTTGTTTTGTATCTTGCTCTTTCATTTGGAAGAAATAATTCAGACCTTCAGGGATTCAGGCTTTTCTGGAGTCAGTCTCATGACTACTTCCTCACTTTTTAGTGCATTTATGGTTGCAGAGCTGAACCAGCTGTAATGGTTAACTATAAAAATTTCCTGCACAGAGTCTGAAATTGCAGACAATTTCAGGACTCTTTATGTAGTTATGTAGAAACTCCTCAAGATTTCAGAAAAAGGAATTTTCCTTATAATATTAACCACAACATGACAATTCAGAATATGCAAGGAGGATGGTTTAAATATCAAACATAGATTAGGTCTGAGTGACAATACAATAACCTAACATACAACTAGAGAATGAGCAGACATAGGTAGAAGACAACCATATGCATGAACTACCTTGCCAGTACATCTCCCAGCTTGGCAAGTTTTCTGATGACTGCACCCCCCGAGATACCTTGACTCAGCTTTCAGTGCATTCTGAAACAGAGTCCTACAGTTAACTGATTGCCACATTTTTAACCCACAGACTATGAGTTTCATCAATCATGGAATGAGTTTTACACAGCATTAGATAATAAATGCAGGTGTTATAGTTAACTAAAAATTTGTTATAATCTATAACCCAGAATATGGTCTTAGCCATGATAGTAGCAAGGATAAAGTAAACAAAATAATTACAAGTGACAAAACTTAGTAATTTTAAATAAAAGAAGTGAAGAAAAGAAATAAACCAAGATGATGTTAACAAGGTAATGGTGATACACACAACAACAACAACAACAACAACAACAACAAAAATAACAGTGGGCAGTAGGACAAGTGGAATGAGAAGAAATCATCTTTTAATCCTATAAGTGTAGAGAACTACACTATAAAAGAGGCTATGGTGATAATTGCAAGTTGATGAGTTATAAGAATTTCTTAAAAATTGGTTAGTTCAGTTACTTCCTTTTACAGATAAAGCTAAAGCAGTCACAGAAGTCCCTGTGATTAGACAGAGTGCTTAGTTTAGTGCTTTGCTTCTGCCATCTTGAACTTCTTAATTTTTTCAAGAAAAGACTCTGTGTTTTCATTGAATTCATGGATTAAGTGGTTAGTCTCCTGTACATTTCAACTTTTCTTTGTTGATTCTGAAAAAATTACTTAATACGTGTGAAATATTATGTGTTTCTTCTACAACCCTAAAACTGTGGGATAGGAGAGGGGATGGATAGAATCATTCTTTCTTACCACATTGCATTGTTTGTCATACATTTTGCTTGTTCCTACCAGTAGCTGTTTCCGTTGGTGGTGAGTCACCATAATGGCAATTAGTCTGAGACACAGATTGTCTTTGAACTGCAAACAAGTGACATCCCTAAGTTTCAAATACAGATTCTTCTTTAAGGAGACAGGGCATCCCACTATGGAGATGTTGCTACCCTGGAGAATACTGAATCTACTGCTACATTGTGTAATGTTGTGTGGTATGTGTTAAATCATTAAAGCTAACTAAGGCTGATTTAACCTTGATAAAAATGTTGAAAAAATGCCTCTATGATAGTAAGTTGATGATAGTAAGCTACACATATTTTTTCCAGAACTATCTTTTACTAATAATAAACTGTTACAGAAAAATATGACTCTTTTGTTAGAAGGTAAAGTTTATAAGAAATAGAATGCACACCTTTAGCATATTCCAACATTAATTTTTACAAATAACATTTTGACACAAGAGGCAGGAACAGAGAGGAACCGTGTCTCCCACCCCAGCTAACAACAATGTTGGTTCCCTGGCCCCACATGACCTGTGAGGGAGACAGGAGCAGGGAGACAGCCTGTCACTACCACAGGAACAGACCTCTTACAATCCACTTGGGAGACAAGAGGACAGAGGCCAAATACCAAATGCTATGTGACTTTGTTTTTGGGTCCTCTGCAGCACAGGGCAGAAGAAGTAACCATCAAAAAACTGAACTGATTGAGGACAAGGCCAACACCAGGGAGAGAGTGTCATCCAGGAATGAAGTGTTAATGCCATGACAGAGACCAGGTAAAAGATAGCCTGTGGAGACAGGCTTGGAAAAGGCAAGAGTTAAACAAGAAGTCCTGGGAGATTCAGGCTCAGACCAGGAGGACTATGGGAATGGTACACTTTGATAGGATGCCAGGAAGAGAGGCTATAATGTTCAGAGGGTGAACCTGAAAAAGATGACATTTAATCCAGTGATGCTTGATGTCTTTCACAGCTGCCTATCTCCAGCAGAAATTAGTGGTCTGGATTAATATAGGTCAACATTTGGATGCCCTAAGTGTCTTCACTAAAATCACTTCTTTAAGGAGAGCTCATATGGTTTTTAGGGTTTGTCAGTATCCAGCTGATACCGAGCCATAATGGTTGCTGCCTTTAGTACTGTAGTTATAGGAGAAACAGTTGTTGTCAATTAGTATTCTCTATATGCCAATATCTGGATTGCCTTGGAAGTAATAAACAGCACTGTGTCTCAATCCTCCCAAACACAGAAAACTGGGAAAAAGAAGCCACAAACCCCAGCACACAAAAAAACCTAATAAACAAAAAAATATAAACATTAAAATACATGGCAACAAAATGCATCCAAAGTCTCTCAACTCACACAAAACTAATTCAAAGGGCATCAAGGGAGAGGAAATCATAAGTCAATAGCTTATAAAAGGGTATCAGCTCAGTAACATACTTGGAAATTTTTAAAAAGATATATTAAATCAGACAATAACTCTAATGAAATAAATGATCAGCACATATAGAGAAGACAACAATAAAAATCTAGTGGAGTTAAAGAAAGAGATTCAGAGCATGAATAACCAGCATAGAAAAGAATGGAAGTACATAAAGAAGTTTGAAACAGAAATCCAGAAGATTAAATATACAATTAAAATTAAGGGTACCAGAAGGAACCATTGTAAAGACAGAATGTCATATCTACAGGACTGCACTGGAGTCAAAGATCAATTAATGAGAGATACTTTAAAAACAACAAGACAATGTGAAAAGTGTATTTGGCAGTCATAAGATGACTCAAAAAAGACTAATATAAGGGTAATTGAAATTAATGAAAGTTGATACAAAATTAATCAGAATCAGAGGACAGTACAAAGACCATAAAAAACTGTTTATATAAGTAATAGCAGAAACATTTCCAGATATAGAAAAATAATTTAATATACAGATAAGTTAAACATATAGAATGCCAGTTAGCTATGATCATAAAATCTCCACACCACATAACATTTAAAATACCAAAAGTCCCACATAAGGGAAAAACAGTGAATCATCTGTAAGGAAAAACCCATTAGAACTGCAACAGACATGTCAGCACAAGCCTTAAAGGTAAGAAGAACATGGAATAAAGTGTTTCAAGCTCTAAAAGAACATAATTTCTAGCCCAGATTGTTTTATCTTGCAAAATTTTCTCTCAAAATTGATGGAGAAGTAAGATATTTCTATGATTAAAAAAAAAACTAAAGAAATTCATGATCACCAAACCAACATTTCAAAAATTTCACAAGGAAATCCTAGAAGAATACAAAGAAGCTAACAATGTCAAAACATCCAATATGAGTGCATCAATTAAGTTAATTGATGCAATTTGAGAACATAATGTTAAGTGAAATATGTCAGACACACAAATTTAAATGTCACATGGTATCTCATATGAGATAAACTCAAAGTATGTATATGCAAATAAAGAGCAAAGTGAAGGATAGGTAAAAGGGAAATGGGGAGAGGTTCAGACGGTTCCCCAAATTACCTATTCCCTTGTTTCAAACATTTACTATATTTGTTAATTCATCTTAATTTTAATACTAGTATCTCAGTCTTAGAGGATCTTTCCTAGCAAATTCCAAAGGACCTGAAAAACTGCCCCAACTATCTCCCTATTTCACCATGCTTCAACCTGCAGGCTGCCTTCATTAGATCCCCCTTCATGTCCACTCATGTTTTATTGAATATCTTACATTCTTAAGTGCATGAAGGTTAAAGTTGTCAACTCGACTATGTTAAGAGATTCCCAGAAATTTGTTTGAATGACATGCATGCTATGAAGTCGATTAATCCATTGATGTTCACAGCTGGAAGCACTAGTAGGAAGTGAGTTACTGCATAGTTGCCTTTGGAAATTAAATCCTTGCTGGGGCTTTTCCTCTGTGCTCTGCTTTCTGGTGGCTGTGAACAGAGAATGTTGACTCTGCCACACCCTCAAGCCATGATATTTCTGTCTTGGCATCTGCTAATCATAAACTGAAACTTCTGAAACTATGAGACAAAATAAATCCCTCCTCTTTAAATTGTAGGTGCCAGGTATTTTTCTCCCAGTAATGAGAAAGTTGACCAATACAAATCCCTCTTCCATTCTGCCTTTATCTCAACTCTGTTGACAAGAAATTTTCAGATCCAGCTTAGGGAAACTATTTCAAGAACATAATATTATGTGATATAATTTTCTAGGATTTTAAATATTTGCATTGTGGAATAATAAATAAATCTCTTGGTTATGTTTTAATTTTCCCAAAAAAAAATTTACTGGAAAATTTTCCCATGGTGCCATGATGGTGGGCACATATAACTCTAACCCTATGCGAGGCTGAGGCAGGAGGATCACAAGTTTGAGCCCAGGTTGGGCAACTTTGTGACTTAGTGAAATGCTGTCTCAAAATTAAAAAATTAAAAAATTAAGGGCTGGAAATGTAACTTAATATGAATGTCCAAGAATACTAGCCGAAAAGAAGTGCTGCCCTCTCAGTTAACCTGTGATAAAAAGTATATAGGAGTACTATAGTGTAAATTAATAAGACCTGCTTTAGAAGCCTAAAGTCCACTTAACACATGTGTGCTGAGCATGGATGCATACTTAGCACATATGTTTATGTATTTTGTTAGCTATTGTTTCTCTGCTTCTAATATAGTTGCTACCAAAATCTGCTTTATATTAGAATTGTTTGTACAATTTGCCTTCCTCTTCTACATTAAAGATCCCTAAGGAATAAGGACTAGAACTCATTGTTCTCAGAGTCTTCCACAGGGTCCGGCACACACCATGTTTATGTATGGGAGGTTCCTAACACATTTCAGCTTAAACTGAAAGGGAATATTCACGGCGACATGAAATGAGACAGGGATACGCATCCCAGCGCCCTAGGTCTGGGGCAAAAGCAGCATCCACATGTGCTTCCTCAAACCACTTCATCCATGTGAACAGTGAATATCAGGAGGCTGAAATTGCCTATCAACAGAAATACTATTTCATTTTTACTGAAGAAACACACCCAATCTTACCAATATGGGAAGTTCTGAAGCAGAGAAGCTCAGAGTCCTGAAGAATTGGAATTTGCTTGTCTTGGCGAAGTCAGAGGTGAGTCTACCCAAGTGAACGTGCAAAAAAAGTATGTCTCTAAGTTATCACTGGCCAGGCTTTTTTCTTCACTAAAGCCAAGAACTGCGCTTTACAATCCAGCTTTGCCCTTTAACTAGTTTCACTATATTTAGGTGACATCACTGCTGCTTGGCACTGCAGGTGCCTGCAACACCTGAACATCAGTTACAGCCCTGGGTGGAGTAGTTTCATTTTTATCAAGTGCTCCTGAAACCACTGACCCAGTGCACAGGGGATCAGAAAGTACCTAGGGCAAGCAGAGGCACCTGACTGAGGGCTTTACATCCATCCCTCACAGCATCTTTTCTTCACAGGGTTGGAGACTTCAGTTAAATTTGTTGGAACTTTTAAAAGATTCTGTTCTACTTACATGAAATTTCCTCCAAATGAAGGATGAACTTCAAGTTTATCTACTCACCAAAACCTTTTTATTTAGACAGCCTCTGGCAAACAGACCAAGAAGCAAGAAACATTCAGGAATTAAACATGTAACGCTGTCTTTTGTCTCAATTTAGGAATATTTATCTCAAAGCATTTTTAAAATATAAATAATAAAATCTAACCACTTTCATTTTAAAAGTAGTAGTGGGTCACTATAGAACAACTAGTCTATTCTTATTTGATTTGCAAGATTTATATACAAAACTGTATTAAAGACATTAGATTCCTTTTGAAAAAAGAATTTTTTAATTACAAGATTCATATATCGCCTTCTTCTTAAATTCAGGCCTTCTCTTAATTTTACCAACTGGTTATCCTGTCCCATTCAAAAGAAGTTGCACGAGTTATCTGCAAGGTACTTGCTGATCAAGCAGTCCTGTTGATGTTGCCTGTCTAGGCTCATGTACATAAACTAAGCTCCAAGTCTGTTTCTTTGCCTACCACAGATCTCTGTGGGCTACTCTGTAATTCTAAAGTGCTTGACAAATTACTGTCCAGCTATCATCTAGCTACACTGCATTTCACTCAAGTTTGCTGTAGAGATTTAAGAAAATCATGCATCAGATTAGAGTAACTACTTGGGGGAATAAAGTTGTGGGTGTCTCTTAACATAGGCTTACCTGAAAAAAACAAAAGGAACTATCTGGATGCCTTTAGAACCTACTAGGTTATAAAAACTGAAAAAATATGCAACTGGATTCTCAAACACATCTGACAACATAGCCCTCAATAAAATTATTATTGTCAGCTGCAGAGTGGATTTGGTCTTTGTTGCTGACAGTGAGCAATACTGAGGAAAAGGGGATGGCATCTTTAGCTCTTTTCTTGTATATTATCTGTCCTGTTTAGACCTCACTTCTGTTGAAAACCACAGTATTTCACTCATCCTTTGTTTTATCAGAAGGAAAGGTGATCTTTTCTTATATATTAGTTCAAGTTTGGTAATTTCTAAGGGCAAGAGAGTGTTAGGAGATCTGACATTCCTCTATGAACACATAGATCCTTTGTCTGCATAGGTATACACACAAAGTCCCTCTTGAGTTCAGAGACATGTTAGATACAGATATAGTATTTTCAAAGTCATTAGAGTAAACAGGGTCTTACTTAAACATACTCTAAACATAAAATATTTTTCTAAAGCTGGTTTTAACTTACATACTGAGCACTGGTTCATATACTCCAGACAGGACAATGACAGAACACGGGAATAGAGAAGATGAAAGGAAAGACAAAAGAAGGGAGGGAGAGAAAGAAACAGGAAAAATGAAGAACAAATGAAAGGAAGAAAAAGGAAAAGAAAGAAGAAAGAAATTTATCAACCTGGAAGTCATTATGTTTTTAGGCACTGTGTTGTATGCTTTCTTACAAAAAGAAATCAGGATGCAAATCTATTGGGTCGTCTTCCTAATACCATATACCTATTAGAACAGGAGGCCTGGTTATCCCTATTCATATTGCCTCTTCTTTCCACATTTTGCCTCTCCTCAAAAACACCAGCTTTTCATTAATAGCAATCAAACAAAACTCTCCACAAGTAAATATATAGCAATAAACAAAATAATAGCAACAAAAAATATAAATATTATAAAAATATTTAAATAAATAAAAATATTTAAATAAATAAAAATAATAGCAATAAAACAAACCTCTCCACAAGTGAATATATTTTACTATTTTACTATAAGTTAGATAATTGTTACCTTTTCGGTATAGATTTTTGTAGTCTATACCCCTTAGAAATCTGTAACAAAGAATGATTTGGCTAATGTTAAGTAAAATTGTGTTAAGATTATAATGAAAAAAATCTCTATTGCTCAATAATTTCTAGTAATTTTTTTTAAATATTGGCAACATGTGTTCAAAGCACATGTTGAATGAATTTTTTGTTAACTCTAGGGAAGACCTTAAAGGACTTTCTGGGTGACAGGCAAGGGACATATAGCTTTACAAACATCCCCCAGGGAGGTATTATCATCTTCACTTAACAGGTGAAGAAATGACAGCTCACAAAGCTTATGAGTCTCCAAGCTGGGTAACAACAAATCAAGATATTTTCATTTCTAAGTCCACAAAATTCTACTTATACTATTAGCCACTGTTATATTTATATATTTAACCTTGTACTGTTAGCACAGCTATTAGTGTTAATTATGGTATATAATGTTGACATAGCTAAAATCTGGGCAATTACATACAATAATTAGAGACTGCATGGTTTTTATCTTGACAAATTAGTATATGCTATTTTAATGATAATTATTCTAAATTGAGAATAAATTGTGTTCAAGTCCTTTTGTAACCCAAATATCAGGAATCTTAAAAGACTCTCCCATCCGCTCTAAGATTGAGTTGCAGTGTACTCTTAATAACAAAAGAGCTGAGTATGTGCATGATGTTAATATCATTCTGAGCACCAGGGCAACTATTAGTTCCCTTGTTTAGATGTGACTGACGCACGGAGAGTTTAAGTAACTTGCCTAAGATCCCAAACTCATAAATAGACCTTGGATTCTAACCAAGGTCTACTTTTGTCCATGGGCAGTGCACTGAATGGTTTCTACTTAAGTAACACAAGTAAACAGATACATACATATGTTGAAATATAAGGGAATACGTAAGA
Organism: Dolichotis patagonum; assembly: GCA_004027295.1. Classification (NCBI taxonomy): domain Eukaryota; kingdom Metazoa; phylum Chordata; class Mammalia; order Rodentia; family Caviidae; genus Dolichotis; species Dolichotis patagonum. The sequence goes on from PVJX010000854.1 coordinate 36,409, forward strand.
CTACTAGTACACACATCAAAAAATCTGTGTCTTGAAAAGCAGGGTGTCTCTTAGGTGAGAAATTGAAAGCATGAATAAGGACCAAAATGAATGGTAGATATTGGGAAGTAGGAAGAAAATGTTCAAATGGCAAGGGCAACAAGGAAGGGGGAAGGGGAAGGGAAAGAAAAGAAAACAAAAGAATAGAAGTGAAAAACAGAAACAAGGTTTTTTCTAAATAAAGACAGGGAAAGGGTTGAAAGCAGCGGAAGGGAATGGAGAAAAAAGAAAACTCAAGGTATATTATGTACAAGTACAAATTCCCTATGGTGAATGTGATCATTATGCATATCAAAGATGTACCAATAAAATTAATTTAAAAATAATTAAGATGTGTCACATGCATGTACCATCTAACCATAATAAGTGTTATTTTATGTACTGTGTGCAGGTACTCATGAAAATTTTTAAAAATTTAAAAACCTCACAATCATTGGAAGAAATTAAAAAAATACAATGCTTAAATGTAAAACATGACCCCAAATTAAACCTGGTCTGGGAAAAACACCCATATTCACAGCTCTAAAGGACATTTTGAGACAGTTTTGGAAATTTTGGTACAGATTATGCATGTAATCTAATAAGATAAGATTTTTACCTCAGTATTAAATTTTTTGGCTGTCATTCTATTGTATATATATAGGATGTTTGTCTTTTTAGATGATCTGTATTAATATATTTAGGTTTTCAGTCTTGTAGTATCTACAATTTTGTGTTCAATAATTTGGACATACATCTTTGGGATTCATTGGGTTTTCCATGGTAGATATTAGATATTTAGTAGACATTTAGGGAAAGATCCACCTATGTTACAATATCTGAGTTCTAGTTTTCCTCTTCCACTAACCTTTTATTAACAGGAAAAAGCTAGCTCCTGAGTTTTATATGGGCTGGGCTTATTTTGGAACTGAATTATGTTTCTAAAACCTTTACAAAAATCCTTGATGGGAATTTTTTGTAATAATGAAAGACTTTTAGAGTTACTGTCTTGGGTCACTTTGTAGAATGTTATATGTGAATCAGAAAGAAAAATACAGCCAACTGCAAATCATATCCATGGGTGACAAAAGGGAGAGATATTCTTTGTGAGACCTACTGGTGAGTTTTTCAACATACATGCATTGTGTGTCAGTCACCAATGAGCTATGTACATGCATCTATTATTTTTACTTCTTTGTCCTTTGATGATGACTGTGGCAAATTCTCTTACCTTCAATCATTTGGTCTCTTTTTATCCCTGTGCTACTATTAAAGGAATTAACTAGAAATCTGAAAGTAGGACACAGGATAAACCATAAGGAGTGAGGTGGGGTTTTAAATTGTGTGAAGATGGTGTCAGAAGCAGAATAGACAAATGCAACCAGAATACAACATGAAGGATGGAAGCAAGATTAAGTATAAAAACTACTCTTCTCTCTCACAGAATCTCCCCAAGTGTCCCCCTAGAAACATGGAGAGCTTAACTTGTGTTTTTGCACTTTTAGTAGTGATCTGAGCACAGAAAAGATATTCTTCTAGTCTAAAAACAACAATGTGACTAAAATAATAGATAGGAACTAGTATATAGCTCAGGGTGGAGGATTAAAAAAGGTGAACTCAACAGGGAAGGTGCCACTTAACAGGAAAGCCACAGCTTAGAAGACGTAAGTTGCTAACGGGTGGGAATGTGAGCCTGGGGGGACAGCATAGGTCTGAATGTTGGTGTAATGCCAAAATTCCTATTTTAAAGTCTAATATTCCATGTAATAGTATTAAGACAAAAGACAGCCAGGCATAGTGCTGTGGACGTGTAATTCTAGCATTCAGGAGGCTGAGGTAGGAAGATCACAAGTTTGAGCTCAACCTGGACAACTTAGGGAAAGTTTGAAAAATAAATAAATAAATAAATAAATAAATAAAAGGATGAAGACTTAGAGAAGTGAGCAAGTCATTAGGTTGCTGTCCTCAGGCGTGAGATTAGTGCACATATAAAAGAGGCTCAAAGAGCTCCTTTCTCCCTTTGCCCTTCTTCTGTGTGCAGACACCCAACAATACACAAGCTTCCTTTTCTCCCTTTCTCCCTCCCTCTCTATCTCTGCATTGTTTTATTGTATGAGCATTGAAACCTGAACTATGTGCTTGTCTTAAACTGTAATAGAAATGTCAGAAGTTTAACATTATGAGAAGTGTTATTTCTTGGAAGGTTAGTACAGTCAATGAAGATGATTGGATTCGTACGTGTCTTTGAAAAGGGTAAACACCAGGATAATTTAGAGACTAGCCTGACTTTACAGTAGTAACATTGGGTCTCATGATGACCAAATTCCTATGTGGGCTTTTGAGTTCAAAAGGATAATTAGCCAACTGAATCAAGCAAAGAAATAATTTCCATTGATCTCATAGCATGAAGAATTTAAACCTGTTTAAACACTGCATGATAGATGGCAGGTGGTACAACAGCAGGAAAAAGAAAATCCCCCCATCTCGGTACAATTTGAGATAGACTCCCTGAATCTCCACTGACAGAACTATGGTCTTATCATACAAACAGTGAGCGAAGTTGTTTGTCTTTGAGTATGTAACTTGCATGATGCGTTTCCCTTGGCAACCATGTCTTCCCATGCAAGAAGCCCTGGAACACAGAACTTCTGTGAATCACTTCATGTGTCCTTGCACTATTAGTCAGTGAGAGGCAAGTGATAAGGTAAAGAGGCCAAGGGGAAGACGTGCTTCCTCCAACCAGGTCAGCTGTTTATCTATGTAGAAATGCAGAGATAGAATTTGTCTGCATTCATGCTGGTCCTGCCATACACAACAGAGTTTGTCTCATGATTTCATGCAACAGAAGATTCCCACAGACGTGGCAGAAGGCCTGGGAAGGGCCAGGAAGAGCCTCTGGCCATGGTTGCTTTGGCAAGAACTGCTGCATTGCCAAGCTGCCAAATCTCCCAGCTGCACTCAATTCCCAGCCCCGAGAACAGCTTCTCTTTCTCCAGCAGTAAGTAGGTAGCTAGACACACTGTTGAACACAGAAAAAAGGTACACCCTTGTAAGGAGACTTTCAAGCTGGAAATTAACCACACCTGTGGGAGCTGGCCAGCTAGGTTCAAGAACAAAGACTGCCTGGAGCAAGTCACAAGAAGTAACTCCAATACCCAAAACTCAGGCCCTTGAGTGGGGAGAAAACCCTGTTTTAACATCTGATGAGTCACCAAGGAGTTAGGGCTAACCAGAAATGCCCCCATATCCTGTAATACATCAAGCCACCTTAAAGTGAATGGTATATGGGGGAGGACATAAGATGAGATATGTCCAGAGTGACTATCTACATCCCTCCAAATTAAGTTAGCACTTCTGCTAGGGTGAGAAACACTGCCCACACCCCAGAGATCTGCAGTTGCCACATCCAGAGGCCATGCCACAGGCCAGTGGCATTTGGGCAATAACAGAAACATTTGCTACTGCTGCCTAAAAACCCTTTAAATACTTTTTCTTAAATTATCAATTTCATCTCCGGGTGATCCTGCTTAATCTGCTGAAGCCAATAACTGTCACAAGACCCAAACCTTTGGATCCCCTTTCCTTATTAAAAGATGTTCTAATTTTTGTCAAGGGAAGAATAATCAATTGAGCAAGAATCTGGGGTGATTTGTACAGTCTTTTGAGTAGAGTGGACCATCACCTTGATTTCTCCTGTATAATCAGCACCAATGACACCTGCCAAACCTGGAGACCTTTTAAAATGAGACTGCATGGCCAAGTAGGAGACCCACTGTTCTTTCAGGCAGACTCATAGGCTCTAGTAGGAATAATTTGAGGTCCCATTTTAGGAGTTAGTAGGAATCTGGAGGAGGGAATAAGATCCCAACCTCTGCTGTCTTTTGTTGTTCACCACAGGTCAGACGTGCTTGGTGGTGGACTGTGGGGCTAGGGAGGAATTCGGGAAAACAACCCCATTGTTGGGTGGGGCTGAGGCAGGCCTTACTAGAGTGTCTCAGAATGGGCTGGCCTTTTACAGATATTTTGGACTTACATTTACTTTCCCAATGATATCCTCATGAGTACTTTGTACAGATACTAGAAGGTTTTGTTGAAGAGACAGGTAATGGCTGTGCTGCCCCCACAGTTTCTGCAGCAGAACAACTTTAGGAAAAATTTCCCTCATTCCTGCAGTGAAAACAAATACCCTTGTTTTTTCCCTTTCCTTTAGGTTGTGTGACCTGAGTGATTATAATTTGTTCCAGATTATTGGGGATTCAAAGTTCAGTAACAGAGTAAATATGTTGCTCTATGTACAGCCCCATCTGTCTGGCTTGTTTTTAGTGCCATTTGCAAGAGATTGAGAGAGAAGGTGGAAGTTCCAACCTGTGACTCAGCAAAATTTCTCTGCGCTGAAAAGGTGAGGATTGTCCTTTGTGGCTCAGTTAAAGTTCAACACCTCTCTAATGGGAAGGATCCCCTTTGTCCCCCCCCCCTTGCTCCTTCCTTATCGAATTGAGCAAAGCCAGAGGGCTTAAACTTTATTGAAGTTTCTGTTATTCTGACATCTTTTTCCTGCACAGGACTTGATTTTAAAATATTGCCAGAGCCAACCTCTTTTGTGGCTGTCTCTTCAAGCTTACAATCATTAAGATACTTCCCAATCAAAATCCACAAAAGAAAAGTAAATACTGGAATCAAGTATACAACAAATAGTTTCATATATATTTGTGATTCTTTAGAATTTGTCCCATAATTAAATAACTGATAAAATCAATGTGCCTCTTTTTGTTTTGTTTTGTTTTGTTTTGTTTTGTTTTGTTTTGTTTTGTTTCTCACACGCCCATTTATAATTGTGGCCCCACAGAATCTGATTTTTTTCAATGCCCCAATCTTTACATCTGATGAGGCCAAAATCAATACTCTCCAGTGATGAATATTGAATTTACCAGTGCATTTCTCTCCCTTGTTGCACACACATGAGAAGTGTCCCCCTCGCAGCACTTATCTCTTACCTCATCACTGTTCAAATGCCATATGCTGTGATCCACAGGGTTCTTGAGGTTCTTGGGGTGAAGGACCATGGTCTCTCCTTTTACAATTTCTAAATTGCTAGTGATGCTGGTGATTTACTCAGAAAATTAACAAAAAAGTTTCAGAACCTCTGAAAGCACTTCTCCTTGCCTTCCATTTCCTGCCTCCCATGTCTGGCCACTCACCCCAAAAACACACCTCAGGGGAAACCATGGAATGGATTACTGGAATAAAAATCAGTGTGGCTGAGAGAAAGATAGAGATGATAGAAATATAGAGATAGATACAGAAATATAGATAATTGATATAGGCATAGATTTATAGCTGGAGATGGAGAGAGAGAGGGAGAAAGAGAGAGAGAGAGACTCAAAGCATATCAGTGTATCCAGTGAAGGCCAACTAACCAAAGAGGAATGGGACAGCAGGCCAACAGTTAAGTAAGAAAACTAAATGCATTTGTTCTTCCTATTTTCCTCCCCCCCCCCTTCCTCTTTTCCCTTTCCTTACTCAATGAAACTGAAGGTTCCTTACTCAATGAATCTAGAATAATGATAATGGTCATTTGGGAAGAATCCACTTGCCTCATCTTGAAGTCATGCATTGATTTTCTCAGGCCACATAATGACCTCTCAGTCTGTGCCTCTGGTCCTGGCTGCAAATGTAGCTCACAAAATTCCCACACCCTTCCTTGAGACATGAGATTAAAGAAAAACAGCAGCTAGCAACAGCTTTTTATTCTCCTTAGAGTAAATCTTTTTTTTTAACTCTAGCAAAGGAACACAGGTCAAGAGAGGACCCACATGCCACTTTCTATATGACAATCATAGGAAGAAGTGTCACTCTCTTTGAAGACTGGCCATGAGACCCTGAATCCAGGAAAATTCTCTACATATATTTTTCTCTTGTGGAAAGTCCAAGAGAAGAAGAATGTAGATGACAAATGAGAAAAATGGCAGAATGTAAGAAAATTCTTGCTTCCAATTTGGAGGAAAGAAAAGAATAATTAAATAATAATGAATATGAGGGTTAATAGTTAAGAAAAACCTCTTTTGATAGCATCTCCAAGTGTTAGTATTTTAAAATCATTTTCACTGTTTTAGGAGTGTGTTGAGAATGGCACAGGAGAGGTGCGCCTTGGGAAATTTTCATGCTGAGATCCACAAAGGTAAGCAAGCCAAGCTCCGGTACACAGAGGGTGATGAGCAGTCAGTTTCTATTACTGAAGCCATTTGGTAGCCAGGTCCTCTCTCCACCACCCACAGACCTTCACAGTCTTACTCATTTCAGCTTAGCTCTTCAGATTTGTACAAAGGATCTGGTTTGTTTGGCTCAGAGGGAACCTCCCCAGAGGCCTGTGTTTCACAAACAGTAGCTACTTTTAGATATCATGGGACTGACCTTGCTCAGCCCAATTTTGTGACCTGGGAAACAGAATTCACATCGCTGGGCCTTGATTGCCTGGTTTCTAAAATGGACAGGTTGAATAGCAGTTGTCAAGTAGGACAGCACAGTGTTAAAAGTAAGTTTTACCTCAAGACCCAGTATAAATATAATTTTAACTACAAATTAATAAAAAATAAAACATGTACATTAAATAACTGAAGTAAAATATTCTATTAGGTAGTATTTATTTTTACTGCCTTTAGTATACCTTCATATTACTTTTATTTTTTTTAATCCTTTATGTTAATATTATGTAGTGCTAAAAGGGTCAAAGCTTCAAATTAAAACCTCTGGCCTATATAATGCATTCAACAGATATTTATTAAATATTAACATGTGCTAGATTTCCAGGTGCTGTTGCAAGTTGAGCAGTAAGCTAAAGATACACAACTGTCCTCATAATGCTTGCAAATATGCAACATCCATAATAAACTATGTACATTGATGCCCCCACCAGGTTTTCAGACATCACTATTGCTGTGTGCTCCTCCTCCTTCACCATGCCGTCATGCGTCCTCCTATTACAAAGACCAGCTTCGACATTTCTTTTCTTTGGGATTTTTACCAAAGTCACAGCATCTCTGTCTACCTATCTAGAGAAATGACAGTAAATTCACAATAAATTCACACTTTCCTCTCAAGAATCCCATAATCTATAAGGAATGGAGGTCAGTGTGTGCGTAGTGCAATTCCCTCTCGCTTAGATGGGATAACTGGGAACTCTACCAATAATACTTACACTGGATTTTTTGCCACAAATTCCACATCTGAGTAACTCAAACTATGAAAGAAGGCAAGAAGTGCTATGGTATTAAGCAAAGGAACTTCTTTTAAATGAAGAGGCCAGGGAAGGCCTCACTGACAGGAAACAAGTAGTATTTGAGGAAAGATCTGAAGGGGACAGAGGAGAAAGACATGGCGATAAGGCAGGCACAGGCAACAGCTGAGGCAGTGGCCCAGAAACAAGCATAAGTTGACAAGTGGATTGAATGTGTGCCTCACCTACCTCATATGTTAAAGTTCGGATTACAAATGTGATCGTATTTGGAAGGTAGGTTTGGGCAGATGATTAGGTTTGTATAAAGCTGTAAGGGTGAAGCCCTCATTATTGCATAAATGCCTCTATTAGGAGGAAAAGGGAGCCCAAGATTTCTCCTTCATGTAAGGATAGAGTAAGAAGCTAGCCATCTGTGGACTAGCAAAAAAGTACTCACATGGAACCTGATCGAACTGGCACCATGATCTCTGACTCTGAGCCTCCATAATTATAAGAAATAAATGTCTGCTTAAGCCTTAGTCTGTAGAATTCTGTAATAGCAGCCCAAATTAACTGTGAAATTAACTGAGAAAAATCACTTCAGTATACTGGAAAAAAATAGAGTAATAAGGTGGGAGATCAGAGAAACAATAGTCAGATCTAAATAGGTGCCTTTGATTCTAATATTTCATTTTATGACTGTATTAAGAATTAAGGGTTGCAACATCTGGAGATATGATTCAGTAATATGGCTTGCTGTTTAATGGAGGAAATGTCGTGACAAGCTGAGAAGCTGGTGGAGGCAGTGTGCACTGTATGCCAACATATCAGTACCTCTACCCACGTGCATCTCTGGCTCTGTTAGACTAAGTTTTCCACACTGACTTGTGCAGTTTGCTGTTTTTAATCAACTCTGATTGCCAAGCTTCAAGTGCCTTGGAACTGTTCATATCCCAGACCATCAGCTGAACTTAACTTTTACCATATTTTTCCTGCTCTAGTGGAGCTACCTTTGAGCATCAGTTTTATCCAAAAATTTGCTCTACCAGTTCTAACCACCAGGGACACCATCTTGCTCATTTGGAAAAAACCAAGACATTTCCTTTGGTGGGACTAGAAACGTACAAAGAGTATCAAGGATGTTGAGCAATAACACCATAGGAAAATTCTATTACTTTTCTAGAGTCACGTTTTAGAGAAGTGAATCCTTGAAAAATGAGAATTTCAGTTCTCAACCATCATTAATGAAAACTTCTTCTTTATTTTGTCTTCAATATCTTCCATCAACATTTTAGTTTTCTTTCTTTGTTTAAATTTATTCTCAAATATCTTTAGATGTTATTATAAATGGACTTGCTCTTGGTTTTCTTTTCAGATAGCTCATTTCTGTTCAGAAATATTATGATTTTTCCCATTATCTTAAATAAACTCTAAAGAACTTTCCTAGAAACTAAAAGAAAAAAATCTTCTTCATGTGACAGTGTGTTATAGACTGGAGAAAACCAGCTTGCTTTCTCTCCTGTTTTCCTGGGCCAACCCACCATCAAGTCTTTAGGTCATTCCTGCTATGATGATATTTCTAGCACTTGGACATAACTTAGAGAACTGACTTGTCAATAATATTAGCTTTAAAGTTTATTTACTGCATGTCCAAAACTGTTCTAAGTGAATTTACATCAATTACCTAATCTAATATTCAAAATAGTACTGTAAAGGAATTATACTTTATGTCCATGTCATTGGATAGAAGAATAATATGAAACACACAGGTTTACAATTTGCCAAAGGCACTTAACCACTAAATAATGGGAGCAGTAACTCAGATTGGTTAGTCTGACCTCAGAGCTTTTACTATTCAGGACCACTCCATTCCGTCACTTCTCCATTAACAAGGCCATGGCTAGTTCATAGGGTCCAAGCAAGACCAGTCCAGTGCTCTTTCCTCCATTTCACATTATCCTAAATATGGATAGAACGTCCTTGAGACAAAAAGGGGAGCTTAGGGATTAAGCAGTGGTGTACAGAATTTCCAAATCCAGATTCCCAGAAGAGCTGTTGGGTTTTTGCTTCGGTCACCAAAAGGAATCAACCCTAATGATAAATTTAGTCAGAAACATGAACACTGGAAATAACACAAAGTTCTTGCTTCAGAAAGACTGAAACTCTCCCTAATTCCCACACCTAGACACAAGGAAAGACGAAAGTAGGCAAAGTCTTTACCTTGAACCAGGAAGGAAGTAATGGCCTCCAGCAACAGACTCTTGTCGCTTAAGACTATTGAGATGCTGGAAATTCTACAGTGAAAGCTTCCTTTGTGTAATAGTTTCCTCTTCCCTCAAGGAATGGAAGATGGAATAAGGAAAACAGGACAGTCTATGGACACAAAGCTGACCTTAAATGATTTAATCAAGAAAGTGCACTTTTGAGAAGGGTTCCAGAAGCAAAAAAATCTCAGAGTGGAACCAAGGAGAGACACAAGAGGTGATAGTTGTCAGTAGTACTATTTCACAGCACAGCCAGGATGACCCAATTACAATGAAAGTTAGCTTATGTCACTCTTCAACACTTCACTGGTTTTCCTATCTTTGCAGAAAGACCCTGTTCCAGAAAGATGATGTGTATTGTAACCTGGGTTCTGAAATGCCTCAAAGGATTATACACTGAAGGCTTCACTTCCAGGTCACAGTGTCCCTGGAAGGTGATGAAACTAATAAGTAGGAGGTGGGTGTTAAGATGAGTAGAGGACAGGCTAACGTGATGGATGGGGTCAAATATAGTAGAATGAAGGCTGGAGGTCATAGGATGTCTTTATAATGTTATTGCACCACAATTTACTTAATCAGTTCATATTATGTACATTTAGGTTGTTCTCAAATTTTTACTTTTATAAATAATGTTATAAGAATCATAACTGTGACAAATGTGGGAAGAGATTTTCCCTTTGGGGAATTCATTTCCTTCGTCTCAAATTGCAGGTGAGGCATAATTAGGTCAAAAGGCAGGCACATTTTTACAAGCCTTGAGCTTATCTTTCTTGATTGCTTCAACTGTCAGTGTTCTCTATGGCACATTTTATATTCATTCAGGAACCCAGACTTAGACACTTCCTTCACCTTTCCTCTGTTACCGCCTCAACATATGCCTTCATTGTTTACTTTCTCCACTTTAGTATCTCTCTGGCTGGGCTCACTTTGCTTACATGAGAATCAAATGCTTCCCTTTGAAATATGATTATATCAGTCCCCAAATTAAAAAATTTAATGATGCTTACTTTTCACAAAATAAAACTAAAATAGCTTAGCTTCTGATTATTTTATTAGGCTTTGGAGAGTTGGGTCAATAATTACATATAGTATGTTGCATCCACCTCCCCTTCTTGGAATGCTGTTTCTCCCGATTCTCATCCACTTAAAAAAAAATCCTCCTGGTTCCTGGTCTTCAGCCCCTTGTGCTTTCTTCTTCAAGCTGTGCTTGCTCAGTTTGACTCTGAAAGCTCTCTGCTTGCTTGTGCCATGTAGTACTTGTAAATAGGTTTGTAATACCTCTGCTTTCTTCTACTCCAGGAATCTCTGTGGTGCTGTTATGAGTGGATTTTGTGTGCATATATTTGGTGAATTATAAACCATTTGTAAATATAAGGCACTACTATTATGAGACAGTCTTTCATTCCTTCTAAGGAAGTCTACACAGTGGGTAAGCAAAGAGGCTAAGTACAACCAACCATTATGAGAATGGCAACAGGAATAATTTTCTCCATGGGGACATGCAGTAGAAAGATGCTAAAAGAGCAGGTCTGTTGCCTGATAAGAACTCATACATCCTACACTGGGAGGGAGGGCAGAGCATGCTGAGCAAAGTGCAGTGGTGGTTACTCTGTAATAGCTACATGGGTTTACTCAGATGATTGCATTGTGAGTCCTTCTCCTCAAAGTGTCATCCCTGGATCAGGTACATTAACATGACCCAGGCCCTCTAAGAAATGTAGACTCTCAGACCTACGCCTATCTTCTGAGTCAGACCTTATAGTTTAAAAAATCCCCAAGTGGTTCATATGTACTTTCAAGATCAAAAAGTTACCTACTAGAGAAATGATCTCCAAGGTTTTTGCTCACTGTCTCAGCATTAAAATCATTATGAACATTTCTTTCAAAATATATAATTTTTACTTATAAACTTTATATTTATAATTTTTCAGACTATCTTAAAAATTCATGAAGGTAGAAATTTTAAAGAATTAGAATTAAGCAAAAATATTTAAACTAAGAACATAAAACCATTTCTTTAATATTTTAATAAATTATCAAAAATATTTGTGAGAATCGGTATGCTTCAGTTTAAAAAAAAATATGTTGGTTTAACATACTCCAGACATGGGCTAGGGATTTATGTCAGCAGCATAAGTGCCTGCTTGGCAAGCTCTAGGTCATGAGTTCGATCTCCAGGACCAAAAAAAAAAAAAAAATACCGACAGTGATTTAAAGACAAAGTCCTAAATTCAATTTATTTTTAATTCTCAGTTTTAGCATATACTACACAAAATGTAGTTTGGAGGGGTTTTTTTCCCCAGAAACATTTATTTACTGCTTTATTAAAGGTCATTGTTTATTAGGGTGTTAATTACATATTACGGGCTGGGGATTTAGCTCAGTGGTGTAAGTGCCTGCCTAGCAAGTTTGAGGTCACGAGTTTGATCCCTGGTACCAAAAAATATATAATAATAATAATAATAACATATTACAAAATTCATGTTATGGTTTGCATCTAGATATTCTCTCAAAGCCTCATGAGTTCACAGACAGGCTTTTTGGAGGTGGCTGGATACTTCAGTTAAGGTTGTGTGCTGCTGTATTAGTCCACTAATTGATTTATTATAGTTCTAGGTGTGGTTACTAAGAAAGCCCATCTTGGAAATGAGTGGCACCATCCAATAGGCTTGTAGCCTGGATGGGGTAAAAAGGAGAAGGAGGCTTGCTGCTTGATGCTTGCTGCCTACTCTGCCATGGACTGTTTCTCCTCTGCAATGTCCCTCTGCCATGCCACCCTGCCTGGGAGCCAGCTGATTATGAGCTGAAACCTTTACAAACTATGATGCAAAGGTGAACTTTTACTCCATTAACTTGTGGGCACCAGATATTTTGTCTCAGCAATGAGAAAGTAACCAAGACATCATACATTTTAGTATACATTTGTGCAAATATTGAAAACAGAAAAGGTTGCCTAAACACAACTAGATACAGAAGCATTTTATCATCACTCTACCCAAATTCCTTCAAGATCTTCTATTGTCAGCCCTTCTATCCATTGTACCTGGAAATTACTGATCTCTTTTCTGATCCTGAAGTTTTATATTTTCTAGACTATCACATAAGTATAATTGTAGAGCATGCAGTTCTTTGAGCTAGCTTCTTTTATTTAGCATCATACATTCAAGATCACACATTTAACATTTTGTGAAAAAAATTTTCTATGAATTTAAACAAGGGAGATTAAAAATGAACCAGCATCTAGTATGCATCATAGCTATATACCAATAAAAAGGAGACAGTAAATTAATATTTAAATCCAACAATTTTGTTATTGCCTTGCCATGAGATAAGTAGGAAACCTGTCTGTAGAAAACATTTTCATATTCTCTATTTTATAGCAATGTGTTTTTTACTTTCATATTTTAAAGATCTTGATTTTATGAAATAAGCTGTTTCAATATGTCTGAAGCATGTAAATGACTGATCAAGAAGTGGAAGAATTCTTTTCTAATACTTATACTTGGTGTTAAAAAATAAATAAAATTTTTTAAAAAGTGGAAGACCCTAGCAACCCCTGCGTTTGCTGAACTTCCTTTCATTTTGGAGATATTATTTTGTAGCTTATTCTGATAGGAGTGTTCAACTAATTTGAGAGTTGAGTGCAGATACTGTTGCCAATCCTAGTGCTAAGTATCAATATAGCTATTTCCTTTTTTCCTTAGAAATCATTTTATTTTTTCAATGTACTGGATATTCTTGAACAGCTAGGTCTACTTCTCTCAAAGGGCTGTGTTTTAGAACGGTAATTTCCAAGCACAGCTGGGCATCAGAAGGACAAGGACTGGTCATTTAGATACACATTGCATGGCCTGCCCCAGGCCTACTGTCTCTGGGAAAGAAGGCATGGTAAATTGTGTTTAATAAGTTTTCCCAGGAGATTCTGGTATAGAAACCCAGAGCTTGACAGAAAAAAGTGTTCAAAGACAAGTGATTGAGTTCCTCATCATTCAAACTTGATTCCACAAACATCAATGTTTGTGGAATGCCAGATCCTAAACTTTAGGTGACTGGATAGTGAGTGCGCTTCCTGAAGTCCCATAGATGCTTAGGAAAACTGACTCACACTTACATGCTTTTCCGCTCTATTTTGTGCCATGAGGTATAAGGACAGGCTTGTATTGTAAGCTTCACTTTCCAGTTTTAAAACTGAGGAATCGGATGACTGACAGTGCCCTGCCATGTAAATTTCGAATTTGGTTTCTATCACACACACACACACACACACACACACACACACACACACACACACACACTTTTTGTAAGATCATTTTCTATGGAACCTACCCACCTAACAATATTGTAGGTACATACTAGAGTACCCTTAAATATGTGTAATTCTTTGCAGTGTACCTCCTGTGGAGCTTATTCATCTTGCACAACGAAACTCTACACCTGTTGAATCAAATTCCCAGTATGTCTTCCCCTAAGCCTCTGGCAACCATCATTCTGCTGTGTGTGTCTGTGTGTTTGACTGTTGCAGAAAACCCCATATAAATAGAACAATGCACTCTTTCCTTGTGTTTCTGACTTATTTCATTTACCATAAGGCACCAAAGATTCACCTATGTCGTCACATATATGACAGAATTTTCTTCTGTTTAAAGGCTCTATAGTACTCCTTGTTATGTATATGCCAACATTTTCTTTATTCATTCATCTTTTGAGGACCATTCAAGTTGTTAATATTTCTTAGCTATTGTGACTAATGCTGCAGTGAACATGGAAGTATAATAGCTCTTTGAGACACTGATTTTGTCTTTAGTTTATATATCCAGAAGTGAGATTGCTGGATCATATGTAGCTCCATTTTTCATTTTTTAGGAACTTTTGTACTGTTTTCCAAACTTCATTTTGAATACCCACTAAATATGTGCAAGGTCTCAGTTTGTCTAGTGTTACTATTGTTATCATTTTTTAATAATAGTCATTCTAATATCTGTAAGATAATAACTTATTGTGGTTTTTATTTGTAGTTCACTGATAATTAGTAATGTCAAACACTTTTTCATTTATCTGCTGGAAATTTAAATGCCTTCTTTGGAAAAATATTTATTCTGGTATTTGGATTACTTTTATTCAGGTTGTTACTTTTTGCTATTAAGGAGTCCCACATATATGATGGATATTATCCCTTAAGAGGGATATGAATATCCCTTAAAAGAGATATGAATTTAAATGTTTTTGTGATTCTTTATGTTGCTTTTTTATTTTATTGTTTTCTTTTCTGTACCCAAATTTTTTAGTTTGAGGTCTTTGAAAATAGAAAAAAGACAATGAACATTTTCCAGAAATAATGTTTACATATATACTTAAATACAAATTTTTAAAATTTTATTTAAAGAGGAAGCAAAATGAAACAAAACAGAAAAAAGGGTAGCAACAATACAGAACTCCAAGGAAAAAAAAGAAAATAACAAAAAACACTAAGAAATCACTAGTTGATAAATTACATTCTGTCATCTTGGAAATAGTTGTTCAAGTTACAAAATTAAAACATACAAAGTAGACAGTCAAACAGTGAGTCTGTTAACAGTTCTGCTCCATGATCTAACAAAAATAGTAACGTGGTCATCCATCTTACACACTTAAACATACATGCAGTTATATACTTTAGAGCACTTTCTTTTCCTCTTTTTTTACAGTAGCAATTACACATTTTGGGTTTTATTATTCCTACATCTCTTACTTTTTACACTAGAAACACAATGTTATATTTATAAATATGATTCTTATTTATTTCACTAACGAGGATAGTCTATGAAAGCCTCAAATCATCCCTTTTCATAGCTGAGTAATATTCCATTGTATAAAAATACCACATCTTTTTCATCCACTCTGCAGTTGATGGGCATCTTGGTTGTTTCCAAGATTTAGCTATTACAATTGTGCTACCATAAACATGGGTGCACATATATCACTGTGATATGAACTTTTCAGTTTTTCTGGGAAAATACCCAGGAGGGGGACAGCTGAGTTGAATGGAACTTCCAATCCTGACCTTCTGAGAATTCTCCATACTGATTTCCATAGTGGTTGCAACAGTCTACACTCCCACCAACAGTGGAGCAGTGTTCCTTTTTCCCCGCAGCCTCGCCAACATTTGTTATCAGTTAATTTCTTGATGGCAGCTATTCTTTCAGGAGGGAGATGATATGTCAGTGTTGTTTTAATTTGCATTTCTCAAATGACCAGTGATGGTGAACATTTCTTCATGTATTTATTTGCCATTTGTATATCTTCATATGAGAACTGTGTGTTATTCTCAGCTGCCCATTTTTGGAGAGGGTCTTTGAATTTGGGAGGGTTGATGTTTCTCAATTCTTTATATGTTCTGGATATAAGTCCTTTGTCTGAGGGGTTGCTGGCTAAAATTCTTTCCCACTCTGTGGGTTTTCTTTTCACTCTGTTGGTGATTTCTTTTGAAGTGCAGAAACTTTTGAATAATATGAGATTCCTGTTATTGATTCTCTGAAGCGTTTCCTGTGCAGTTTGTATTTTGTTCATGAATTCTCTGCCTACCCCTATGTCTCCAAGAATTCTACTTACCTTATCTTCTAGTAGATTTAGTGTTTCTGTTTAATGTTGAGGTCTTTGATCCATTTAGACTTTAGCTTTGTGCATGGTGATAGACATGGATCTAGTTTCAGTCTTCTGCTTGTGGGGAGCCAATTTTTCCAATACCATTTATTAAAGAGGCTATCCTTCCAGTGAACATGTTTAGCCCCTTTGTCAAATATCAGGTTGCTGAGTGTCTTTGTACTTAGACTTGCATCTTCCAATCTGTTCCATTGATCCTCAGGTCTATTTCTTTTCCAGTACCATGCTAATTTTATCACTGTGGCTTTGTAGCACAGTTTCAAGTCAGGAATTGAGATGCCTCCTGCCTTGTCTTTATTGCCCAGAAATGCCTTTGCTAGTCCAGGTTTCTTCTGGTTCCAAATGAATTTTAAGAGGGTTTTCACTAGATCTGTGAGGTATGTCAATGGTATTTTGAGTGGGATTGCATTAAATCTGTATAACAGTATTAGGAGTATGGCCATTTTCACAATGTTGTTTCTTCCTAGCCAAGAGCAAGGAATATTCTTCCATTTTCTAATATCCTCTTCAATCTCCTTTTTTAGTGTAGTGTAATTATCAGCATATACGTCTTTTACATTCTTAGGTTGATTCCTAGGTATTTCATTTTTTTAGATGTTATTGTGAAGGGTGATATTTCCATAATTTCTCTCTCGGTGAGTTTCTTGTTTGTGTACAAGAATGCTATTGATTTTTGAGCATTGACTTTGTAGCCAGCTACCCTGCTGAATTTATTACCTCTAGTAGTCTTTAATGGAGTTTTTGGGGTCTTCTCTACAGAGTATTACATCATCTGCAAACAGTGATAATTTAACTTCTTCCTTTCCTATCTTTAGTCCTTTTATTTCTCTCTCTTGTCTGATTGCTCTGGTTAGTGTTTCCAGAACTATATTGAAAAGGAGTGGTGATAGTGGACATCCTTGTCTTGTTCCTGATTTTAAAGTGAAAGCTTTCAGTTTTTTTCTATTTGGTATAATATTGGCTGTTGATTTGTCATAGATGGCCTTTATAAGGTTGAGGTCGACACCGTGTATTCCGAGTTTCTGAAGGGTTTTTATCATGAACATGTGTTGGACTTTATTGAAAGTTTTTTCTGCACCTATTAAGATGACCATGTGGTTTTTGCTTTTGGCTCTGTTGATGTGGTGTATCACATTTATTGATTTGCTTATGTTAAACCATCCCTGAATTCCTGGTATGAACCCCACTTGGTCATGATGTATAATCCTCTTGATAATTTGCTGCATTCTATTTGCCAGTATTTTATTGAGAATCTTTGCATCTTTGGCCTATAGTTCTCCTTTTTGTTTGGGTCTTTCTCTGGTTTTGGTATCAGAGTAATACTTACCTCCAGGAATGATTTAGGGAGGATAGCTTTCTTTTCAATTTCATTGAAGAGTTTAAGGAGTACTGGCATCAAATCTTCTCTAAATTTCTTGTAGAATTCAGCTGTGAATCCATCAGGACCTGGGCTTTTCTTTGTTCGTAAGTTTTTTTATCATGTTTTCAATTTCAATAGCTGATATTGGGCTATTCAAAATTGTTATATCTTCTTGGTTAAGCTTTCATAGTTCATATGTTTCCAGAAATCCTCTGTGTTTTCCTCTCTATGTGAGTATAGATTTTCAAAGTAGGTATTCATGATCTTTTGAATTTCCATGGGATCTGTAGTAATTTCCCCCTTTTCAGTCCTATTGTGTGAATTTGGGTTTTTTCTTTCTTTTTCTTTAGAAGGTTAGCTACAGGTTTGTCAATTTTGTTTATTCTCTCAAAAAACCAGCTTTTTGATTCATTAATTCTTTGTATCTTTTTAGTTTCAATTGCATTGTTTTCTGCTCTGATCTTTACTATTTCCTCTCTTCTATGAACTTTGGGTTTAACTTACTCTTCTTTTTCTAGAAGCTTGAGGTGAAGCATTAAGTTGTTTATTTGTGCTTGTTCTGTTTTCTTGATAAGACAAGAAATTTATTGCCATATATATTTCCCTCTTACTACCACTTTCATTGTATCCCACAGGTTACAGTATGTTGTTTCTGCATTTTCATTGAATTGTAAGTATTGCTTTGTTTGTTCTTTAATTTCTTCCGTAGCCCACTGGTTGTTCAAAAGGTTGTTATTTAATTTCCATGTATTTATGCCAGTTTTGCAATTTCTTTTGCCATTAATTTCCAATTTCAGTGCACTATGGTCAGATATTATGGGATAATTTCAATACCCTTGCATTTACATAAGAATGTTTTATGTGATAATATATGGTCTATTCTGGAGAATGTCCCGTGTGCAGCTGAGAAGAATGTGTATTCTGATGTGGTTGGGTGAAACACTCTGTAAACATCTACTAAGTCCAATTGCTCACAGGTATCATTCAGTTCTATTATTTCTTTGCTGATTTTTTGTCTAGTTGATCTCTTTATGATAATGGGCTGTTAAGGTCCCCTGTAATAACTGTGTTCTTGTGTATTTGGTTTTTTCATGTCCATTAGTTTAAATATAAAATTTTATATGCACTTCTAAGGGGTTCAGAGACCTCTGGAACTTTTCTGTGAGTTTAGGTTAAAAATACCTGTATTAAATGTCTAGGTACCTTTTAGCCCTAACATTCTCTAATTATTTGAAGAGAAAAATTAAAAGTCAGTAGGTAGCTGAAATATACACGAAATTAGTAGCTTTAAATGTGTTAAATAAAAACCAATGAGCAGCATTCATCTTTTGTTATTCTTAATTTCAATACTGAAGAAATTTCTAGAATGTCAATGAATAGACATTGTGACTTTTTAATGTTTATTCTTTTGTATAGCCAAATAGTATTCCATTTTATGGATATAAAACATTTTGTTTATTCATTCATCCATCCACCCATAGACACTTGCATTGTTTCCACTTTTGACTTCTATGAATAAGTTATTTAACTTTTGCCTTCATTTCTTCACTGTAAAGTTAGGGCAGTAATCAATTAATTTTAGGGTCACCATGAAAACTGGAGCTAAAGCAGATCATGTGCTTGGCTACCTATGTTGAAAGTATTGGCTTTATTTGGGACAGAAAGAGAAAAAGCTATTAAAATAAGGCTCTTGTTAGTTACAGGTCAGATGTATGTTCCTACGTATTTTTGTTAAGATGAAAAACAAGAAGAACGATGATGCAAAATTTCAAAACAAGACAACAGAAGACTAACAATGGTTGACACATTATGTATTGTTATTTGCAAAGTAGTTGTTCACATTCCAAGCTGTAGGCATGAAAAATGGATCAAAAATATAAGTACAAAGCTTTCTTTTTCAATGAATAAGTAGAAATTAGAAGCATAACTATTTTAACTATCATATTATATATATATGTAGTTTTTTTTCCTTCCTTCTTTTCTCTATTCCCGTATCCCAGTTTCTCTTTCTTTTTGAACAGTTTCTTCCTATTTCACAATATCTGTTGTACATGTTGGATCTTATTTACTCTTTCTGCTTCTTACACCAGGGAGACAATATGGTGTTTACACATTTGAGTCTGATTTATTTCATTTATGATTATGGTCTCAAGTAGCATCCACTTACCTAAAAAGTCTAAAGATTATACTTCTTTATGACTGAGTAGTATTCCATTGTATAAAAATACCACATCATTTTACCCATTCTTCATTTGGTGGGCATGTGGGTAATTTCCAAAATTTAGCTATTACAAATTATGCTGCTACAAACATGGGTACACATATATCGCTGTGGTATGATGTTTTGGACTATTCAGTGGGGAAATGGAGAAGAGGGTTAGATCAAATGGAACCTCTAATCCTAATTCTTTGAGGAATCTCCACACTGATTTCCACAGTGGTGGTACCACTGTACAGTCCTACCAACAATGGAAAAGGATTGCTTTTTCCCCACCAGAATTCTTTATTGGTTGATTTCTTGATGACAGCTTTTCTTTCTGAAGTGAGATAGAATATCATTGTTGTTTTAATTTGCATCTCACAAGACCAACAATGTTGAACATTTTTTCCATATGTGTATTTTCCATTTGTATTTCTTCATCTAAGAAATTCTTATTCATCCCACATGACCATTTTTGAACTGGGCCTTTGATTTGGGGATAGGGTCTGATTTTACTCAATTCTTTATAAAGGTTTTACATAAAAGTCTTTTTTCCGAGAGACAATTGGCTAAAATGTTTTCCCACTCTGTGTGTTGTCACTGTTGGTGATTTATTTTTATGTTCAAAAGCTTTTTAATAAGATGAGGTAGCCGGTTGTTGATTGTTTAAAGTACTTCTCATGCAGTTTTGTTTTTGCTCACAAACTCTCTGCCTACACCTACCTATGTCTTCAAGATTTCAATCTACTTTCTCTTTGAGTAATTTTATTGTTTATATTTTAATCTTTGATCCATTTTAACTTTAGTTTAGTGCACGGTTATATATATGAGTCTAGTTTTAGTCTGCAGGATGTAGACAGCCAGTTTTTCCATCACCTTTTATTAAAGAGGCTATATCTTTCTTCCAGTGGACATGTTTGGCTCCTCTGTCAAAGATAGGTTGCTGAGTGTGCTTGTAGTTGTGTCTGCATCTTGTAATCTGTTCCACTGATCCTCAGATCTGTTTTAACCAATACTATACTGATTTTATCACAGTAGCTTTGAAGTATAATTTCAAGTTAGCAATTGTGATGCCTCCTGCCTAGCCTTTGTTACCCAGAATTGCTTTTTCTATCTAGGCCTTTTCTGGTTCCAAATGAACTTTAGAAATTTTTTCTTTGGTTTTGTATACTAATGATATTTTGATTGGGATTACACTAAAACACTTTAGGAATATGGCAATTTTCACTGTGTTGGTTCTTCCCATATTTGAGCAAGGGATATCTTTCCACTTTTTGATATCTTCTTCATTCTTCTTTTTCAGAATTCTGTAATTCCCAATATTTAGTTCTTTTACTTCCTTTGTTAGATTGATTCTAAAGTATTTCATTTTTTGGATGGTATTGTGAAGGATGTGGTTTCCCTAATTTTTCTCTCAGTGAGTTTGTTATTTGTATTCAGGAATGCTATCAATTTTGAGATATTGACTTTGTACCCATGTGTGCTCCTGAATTTGGTCATTCAATCTAGGAGTCATTTGGTGGAGCTTTGGGAGTCTTCTATGAAATCTATCATGTCATCTTCAAATAATGATAATTTACCTTCTTCCTTTCCTATCTTTATTCCTTTTACTTCTTTCTTGTCTAACTGCTCTGGCTAATGCTTCCAGAACTATATTGAATAGCAGTGGTGACAGTGGACATTCTTTCAAAAGCTTTTCTGCATCTATTAAGATGATCATGTAATCTTTGTCTCTGGCTCTGTTGATATGGCATATTATGTTTATTGATTTGTGTATATTGAACCATGCCTGTATTCCTGGGATGAATTCCACTTGATCATAGTGTGTAATCTTCTTGATGATTTGCTGCTTTATTTTTGCTAGCATTTTATTGAGAATTTTTGCATATATATTCATTAGGGATATTGCTCCATGGTTTTCTTTTTTTGACTGAGTCTTTCTCTCACTTTGGTATCAGGGTAATATATGCCTCTGGGAATGAATCTGAAAGTATTGCTTCCCTTTCAATTTCACTAAAGAGTTTAAGTAGTATTGGCATTCAATCTTCTCTAAATTTCCTGTATCATACAGCAGTGAATCCATTACGACCTGGACTTTTCTTTACTAATAAGTATTTAACTACATTTTCAATTTCATTAACTGATATTGGTTTATTCCAAATCTTTATCTTCTTGATTCAGCTTTGGTAATTTGTATGTATCTAGGAATCTGTCCATTTCTTCAGTGTTTTCCTTCCTATGAGAGTTCAGATTTTCAAATTAGATATAGATGATCATCTTAATTTCTACAGGATCTGTAGTGACCTTTTCACTTCTCAGTGCATGAATTTGAGTCTTTTCCTTCCTCTTTTAAATAAGGTTGGCTAAGGTTTTATCAACTTCGTTTAGACTTTCAAATAACTAAGTCTTTGATTCATCAATTCTTTGTATTGTTTTCTTAGTCTCAATTTCATTAATTTTTTCTCTGATCTTTATAATTTTGTCCCTTTTATGGGTTTTGGGTTTGCATTGGGCTTTTTGTTTTAGAAGCTTGAGGTGCAGCATTAGGTTGTTTATTTCTGTTCCTTCTGTTTTCCTGATGTGAGAATTCACTGCCATAAATTTCCCTCATTGAATCCTACAGGTTCAGGTGTGTTGTATCTGCATTTTCATTCAATTGTAGGTATTGTTTAATTTCTTCTTTAATTTCATCTGTAACCCATTTGTTGTTCAGGAGAGTGCTATTTTGTTTCTGTGTGTTTATGGAGTTTTGACAGTTTCTTTTGCAATTAATTTCCAATTCATTGCAGTATGGTCAAATAATATGCATGGGGTAATTTCAGTTCCTTGCATTTACTTAATCATGTTCTGTGGGCTAGTGTATGGTCTATTTTAGAGAGTGCCCTGTGTGCCCTAGAAGAATGTATATTTTGATGTTGTGGGGTGGAATGTTCTGTAAACATCTAGTAAGCCCATTTGTTGAAAGATTTGGTTCAGTTCTGTTATTTTCTGAGTTTGTTGAGTTTTTTTGACTAGTTGCTTTATCTCTTTGTGACAGTGGAGTATTATGGTTCCTCATTATATTTGTTATTGATTATTTGATTTTTCATGTCTATTAATATTTGTCTTCTATAGTTTTGTGCTTCTCAGTTTGGTGCATATATATTTGTGATTGTCATCTCTTCCTCTTGAAAATTTCCCCTAACATTTATGTAGCGACCTTCTTTATTTCTTTTGATCAGTCTTGGTTTGAAGATTACACTGTCTGCAAACAAAACAGCTAGCCTGGTTTTCTTTCTGCGTTCTTGTTGCATAGAGTATTGTTTTCCATCC
Source organism: Dolichotis patagonum (assembly GCA_004027295.1). NCBI lineage: Eukaryota > Metazoa > Chordata > Mammalia > Rodentia > Caviidae > Dolichotis > Dolichotis patagonum. The sequence goes on from PVJX010000854.1 coordinate 59,415, forward strand.
TTGGACTTTCAGTCTATGAGTTTCTTTTACAGTTAAGTGTTTTTCTGTACACAGCATATTGTCAGATCTTGTTTCTTAGTGCATTCTGCCAATCTGTTTCTTGTAAATTAGTTAATTGAGGTCATTTGCATTGATGGCTATAACTGATACATATTGGCTTACATTTTTCCAGCTTTGTCATGTTATTTTCCCACTCTTGGTTCCTTGCTTTTCCTCTCTGCTTATTTTCTTGCTGTACCTGGTGGTTTCTTTCTATTCTTGAAACTGTGGTCATTTTTATCTTTATCTAGAATATCTTTCAGTTTAATTTGCAGGGTTGGTTTGGTGGTTATGAATTTCTAGTTATTCTTTGTCTTGAAAGTATCCCATTTCTCCCTTATTTTGAAAGATAATTTTGCAGAGTACATCAATCTGGCTTGTTTTGTTTCAGGACTTGAAAGACTCAGTTGCCATCATTTTAGAAATTTTAGGTGTGTATCTTCCAATTTCCTCTATGTTTATATCTCTTGGATTTGTTCTGGGTTGGCTGGAGGTCTAAGATTGCATTTTGTTTCTGCATGTTGTCATTTTCTATTACCAAAAAAATGTATTTTGTTTTCTGTGTTGACTCTTGTGAGTTTTTTAATAAGCAGCGATATCTCTAGTACCAAGCCTTCTGTGGTATAAGTCTGTTCTTCAGGAATATCTTCTCATGCAGGAGTTTCTTGGTTTGTGTCTATCCTGAGATCCTACTTGCCCAAATAAGAGTGGTAATCCTTTGGTGTTGGGCTGTGATAAAGTTGTTACCCCAGAGCTCCCCAGTATTGTTACAGAAGGGAGAACAACTTATTACAACAGATATGGCATCCTAGTTTAATTAGCAATAATAATACCATCAAGCACAATTTAGAAACTGACAAACTATGGTAGCTATTGTCTTTGTACTTTACATAGGTGCAAAATCTATAGTTATATAATAAAACCAATCAAAAATTAGTAGTTTATCTGCAAATTGCTTCTCCTTGGTAAAGTGGTTGTACCCTGTGGTGGAGAAATTTAGTGAAGGCAGTGTATGAAACAAAAATAACTGGAAAGAAAATAGAAGCAAAAGATGATCAAATAAGGTTTGGAAAACTAGAGAAGAGGGTAGGAAAGAAAGAATGAAGGAGTGATTGAGGGATTATCTGAACTCGATCTCTACGTTTTGGGGAATGTGATTAGCTTTCTGTGGCTGGTATTCTCCCTGGCCATTTAGAAAAGAGAGAGAAGAAAAGGGAAAAAAGAAAAGGAAAAGAAAGTAAGATAAAAACAAAAATAAAACAAGATAAAATTAAATTTTTAAAAAGTGGGCACCCCACCCACTTCTGTCTATTCCATGTGTCTTTGTCCCTGAGCACAATGCTGGTTCACATAACTTACCACCTGTTGGCTGGCATTTCAGACTTTTCCATTTCATTAAGTCTTGTCTGACCACTTTGTGCACCCTAATCTGGGTCCTACTGTGTGACTGGTGTTCTCTCCAGTTTCCCAGTCTCACCTATGTAGAGTTAACTGGATTTCTCTAGTGGGGCCATTGGCCAAATGCTGGTTGCCAGTTTCATGGTGTAGGGGGAGGAGCCAGTCACCTGGATTCTTCCAGCAGAGCAGTTGCTGAGTCCTGGATTGATTCAGAATAATTTTGAAGGATTTAAAACAAAGCCTTTCAAAATATAGAGATATATATCCTGACTGGAAAGAACTAGTGCCTTAGCAATCTCAACTGTAATCTCAATCTCAATTAATACATGAGGATTAAATAATGCCAAATAAATTTTTAATTTGGACAAATTAATCCTAAAAATTCATGAAAAATAAATATATAGCACTGATTATGAAAATTTTATAAGAAAAGAATTTGCATTAATAGATACCAGAATGTGCTATTTTTACAGTTACAGTAATCAAAACCATTTTTGGCATACAATAGATATCTGAAAGAAATGGAATGATGTTCAGAACAAGTATAATCATATGGATATACAGTGTGTGGTGTATAACTCAAGAAACAATGGAGAAGTTTGGGGTTTTTTCAGTGAGTTGTAACAGAATAACCAACTATGTATTCAGTAGAAAATTAACTTGCCACTTTAGTTATAATTAAAAATGAATCCTAGAATAATTAAAGATCTATTAGGTTTAAAAGATTGTTATCAGTAATATATAATAAAGAAAGGAGACAGAAAATTCCAAAAACTTCATGAATGGATTTAATGAGATGAAAATTTAAAACTTAATGCAATGAAATACTCCATAAAAAATCAAAGGAAATATGAGTGGAGAAAAGTATACAATACATAGTATTAGTATGTATAATAAAAAACTTCAAAATTAACTTTAAAAAAGATAAATATCTGAAAAGTAGGACTAAGATTAAGCAGTCATAACATAAAGGGAAAATCAGATTATAATAATCTGATGAATTCAACCTAATGAAAACTCACAAGACTGACTTTGAACAACTCACATCATATTTTTCTTATCAAACTGGAAAGACTAACTGACAAAGTCTAGTGTAATACTTGCAAAGATGTGAGAAAACATGTTTGGCATAAATGTATATTAATAAGCATTTGAGTATAACATTTGGCATCATATATGAAAAACTTAAATGTTGTTACTGAACAACTCAGTAACCTCACTTTTATAACTTTCAACTACATTTTTGGAGACTGATTTGGTAACTATCAAATTTTAGTGGTCATTTTCTTTGATCCAGGCATGCCACTTTTAAGTATATATACAAGACACATGCAAAGATAATGAAGTTAGCACTTTGACCATAAAATATCTAACAAGGGAAGAATGAAAAAGTAAATTATAAACTATGTAACTACTACAAAGAGTGGAATAAATCTCTAAGTAGTAACAGCATATATAATTACATTAAACATGAAAAACTAGTGATTTCTTATGGTTATATTTTTTGGAATTCTGTATTATTGCTATCTTTTTTTGTTTTGCTTTTTTTCTCTAAATAAAAAAATAAACCATAAAAATTATTGCATTTAGAGTTTTAAAATATATGTGTGCTCAGAAATATATACATTTATAAAAGGATACATGTGCACCTACATATTAATGTTAATTTCCTCTGAAGATGGCATTAGATGCAAGAAAGAGTATGTATGAACTGGATCATTTTTTACTTTATAGTATAGGTATAGTGCTGTGCATTTAACTTTTTCTGAGAAGGGATGGTAATTTTCTTAGATGTTCACTTTCCTGTTGCTGAGACAAAATACCCAACACTGACAATTTAAAGGATAAAGGATTTATTTTGCTCACAGATTCAGTGGGTTCAGTCCAAGTTGAGACAGAAATGGCATGGTGGAGAAAATCCGTTCATCTCATGGCTACCAGGAGGAAAAATGAGAGACAGAGGAGAGAGGAGAGAGAGGTTGAGAAAGAAGGAGAAGGAAAAAGAAGAGGAGAAAGAGATGAAGAAGATGAGGAAAAAGAGGAGGTAAAAGAGGAAGATCTGATGACAAATTTATACCTCAGGTCACACTCTCCAGTGACTCACCTCCTATAAGCAGGCCCTACCTCCTCACAACACATCTAGCTATAGGCCAATACACTGATAAGTACCCCCATGGTCCAATCAGCAACTCTAAAGCACATGAGACTTGGGGGAACATTTTATGGTTTAATTATAGCATCTTTTAAAGAGAAACGTTAAGAACCAAGAACAAAACTGTCTGCATTCAAGACGAAAAAGAAAGAAAAGAGGCTATGGTAAAAACAAACAATAAAATGTAGAACCATAAAACAGAGAAAGGTCAGGAGGGAGTACAGGAGGAGCAAAGACTGGGAAAAGGCATGACTAACCCAGCCTAGACAGCAGTTGAAGGGCCAGTTATATAGCTCAGCAGCATGTGTGGCAAGCATGAGGTCCTGAGTTCTATTCCCTGTGGGGGAAAAAAAAATTAGAGAGTAGTTGAGTAGTATGGAGAAAGTCAGGGAAGGAAAGATTAAAGGCATCTGCCTGCACTCCTTTGTAGAAAAAGAGAGGTCAGTCTCTATCCTGAACCTCTTGAATTAGAAGCTCTCCAAATGACACCCAGATGTAGTACATTTTGAACATTCCTTCCAATGATGCTGGTATACAGCCATGAGTACCATGCAGTTAAAGCTTTGAGAAGAAAATAAGTAAAGAAAGCTGATGGGTGTAGGTTGTTCTTACTAACTTTGACAAATGACGGGATGGATGAATTAAATTGGGAAGTCACCTAAAAGGTTATCAGGGTCAGGGAAGATGTGAGAAAGTTGTAGGTTGGAATGAAGAAGCCAGTGGGGCAGAAAAGACTGAACCAGCAAGGAAGGCAGAAAGAAGGAGAAGGGGAAAAAGCAACTTAATGTTTCTTAACTTACTATCACATGGCAGGCATTTTGTATGTGCTGTCACCATTACTATTCCTCTTTCTGGATTTTGGGGGCATGTGTTACTGTGTCCCATTTATACTGATTAAATGATTCTCAGAGAAGCTAAATGAATAGCAAAGATCCAAACTGATCAGAATGCCTAGGCTCTTTCCTCTACTGAGCCATACAACAAGATCATGGAGGCAGCGAGCAGATATGGAGTCTAAGGCTCAGCTGAAGAGTCACCTCTGTGAAAAGGAAGAATGTGTCCACCAGTACAGATGCAGAAACGAGCAAGAAGAGAAGACAAGAAGAGGGGCAGAGCTTGCCACTGTTTAGACAAACAGGCAAAGAAAAAAAGCTATGGAGCAGAAAGAAAAGGGTGAGAATCAACACCAACTTGCTTCGTTATTGAGTAAAACTGCAGCATAGTAAGTAATTCACTGGCAGTGAATGTGGTGGGTTAGGGACAGTGCACAGCCTGGCAGAAAACCAGCTTTGACCTTCCCTCCCAGGGACATGTGAATTAGTCACTCAAAAACCAATCTGCCACCTTCTGTAAACTACAAGTGCAAATGCACTGAGCTGCTGAGTGGAAGCCACAAACAGGAAGGGCAATGTCCCTGCCATCCTAGAGCCACAGACTGGAGTTACCTAAGCTGACTTTTTTCACTATTTATTGAAAAGTGCCTGATTAGGTTAAAAACAAAAAAACTATAGAACTATATAACCCTCTGCTTTCCAAAGGTCATATATAAATATAGGCAGTCCCCAAACTATGAAAGTTTTATTTAAATTTTTCAACTCTTAATGATTCAAAAATGTACCTGTACAACCACTCTGCTAACACAAAGTTTGTATGAGATAATGTTGCTCAAATGTAGGCTAATGTAAGCTTCTGAGTGTAAGGTGGGCTAGACTAAGCTATGATGTTCTGTCAATGTATTTTTCAATTTGAAATATTTTTGGCTTGACCATGGGTTTATAGGGATATAATTTCACTATTATAGCAGAAGTGAATGTACTCTGCCACTGAAGATGACACCCACTGATTTTCCAAATAAGTGCATTGTATATATTTATTCACACTCAAGTAAATACACCTCCTTCAGTGCAAGAAGCATGCACAGGCTGTGCGGGAAAGAGATCTCTCTCATCAGCTAAGGAAACCAGAGACAATCTGTGGCGTAAAGTGTATAAAGGCAAGTTACTGAACAGGAAGCCTTAGGTTACTGTGTTGTTGCTGGTGCCTCTGGGCTTCCAATCCAAAAAGTTCACCAAAGCATCATGGGATTTCCATAGCTTCCTGAGGCTTGGCAGGTAGCCCACTGCTGAATGTGATTTGCCAGTTATTGTAAAGCAGTAGTCAAATCAAAAATGAAAAGACCAGTGTTCCAGTAACATTTTTGTTGTTGTTGAAACTCAATAGCCTTTGTTTAAAATAGTCTTGGTGGCTCTGTGGGTTATGTAACAGTCAGATGTAATATTAACGAATGGCATCAAACACTAGCAAAGTACTTACTCAGTGTAACTGTTTGATTCAGGTTGTCTTTGCTTCCATACTTATTTTTTTCTTTGCAGGAGAAAATGCGATGGCTTTTGCAAGAGAAAAAGTGATGGTGGTTGTGTATGTGGGTTACTATCAAAACTGAAATAAAATTGAGAACATATACTCTTACTAGAATCAATAGATTTTACATCTGTGGAAAACAATAAAAGTGTAGGTTACTCAGGTACTACCTATGTTTCTGTATTATTTTGATTTGGCAGAGTAAAAAACCAGCACCTTAGAAATTTTCCCTTTGGGTATTAAACAAGAAAGCAAAACTTCTTTAGGTCTCCTTTGCCCTTTGCCATCACCGCCTTCTCTTGGCAGGTGGGATTCGAATTCCTGCAGCCCCTCTTCAGTATTGGCAAGCTGCTGCTCAGACTTGTTCAGAAATACGGAAAGAATTTTAACACCAACTCTCCACACCTTGGCTGATTGGAAAAATATCACCTTTGAGGTCATTCGACATTTTTATTATTTATTTATTTGCTTAGTTATTTTATTGCTACAGTTTCAATGGCAGATGTGCGCCCCCTGACCATGCAAAACTGACCTAGGGAAATCCATTGATTTCCTCTCCACCTCTTCTCTTCCCCAGCTGCCTCTGTCACCTTGCGAAACTGGCAGGCTCTAGACATTTTGCACGCTGGAGAAAAATCACTGTTTCGCCTCCAGCAAGGAACAGAAATGTTGTAACTCTGACTCCTCCTCACATGAAGAAAGAGTGAACAAGTGCACCGAGCGCAGCTTCTCAGAGGCACCCGGGCTGGGAACGCGGGCGCGGAGGCTGCCATCCCCAGACGCCCCATCTTCTGGGCTGGGCTTTCCCCGCCTTCCTTTTTCTCTTTTACTGGGCTGCTCTCCCGCTTTCTGGATTTTACCGGCTGTCCAGGAAACTGCTAGACACGCCATGGGTGTCTACGTCCTCGTGCGCCGAGTGCTCCCGGCCTGAGAGGACAGACTTCGCTCCCCAGCAGAAGTGAGTACTCGGCGGCCGAGCCTGCGGCGGCGGACGCTGTCCCCGGCTGCGGGTTCGAGGCCGCGCGCGGGACCGGGGCGAGCGCGGCGGCGGGCGCGGGCTGCTGGGGGAGACGCCAGCAGGGAAGCCGCAGCTGGCGGCCGTGGGAACTGCCGGGCTGTGACCGCAGCCAGCCTCGGGTGCCCGATCGGAAGACCTCTAAGCTGTTTGCCATCCCACGCCAGCTCTTACGTGCACGGGGCACCCACTGGGGTCCGTGAACCGCGCCTGCACGTGCGCCCCTGAGGAGGACTTTCTACCTGACTCTGAGAGTCTCAGAATGTGCATTGTTTACGTCAAAATGAAAAGTGGTGTGGTGTGGTGTGGTAACAGCGGGGAGGGGGCAGGGGCTCCGACAGGTGGTGCGGAGAGTCGTCTCCCGCCTCCGCCACGGCCGACTCTCTCCGGAAAGTTTGGCGTCACCTGCGCTGACCCCCGAGGTGTGGCTCCTCCAGACCCTCACCTCCAGCCTGCGGGGCGGCGCAGGTGAGCAGCCTCCCCCTGGAACCCGAGCTACACCGCGGGCACCGGGAAGCCAGCCTGCTGTGTAGAGGGAAGGCAAGGGCTAGAGCTCGGGCTCTAGGGGTAGGAAAATATCCTTTTAGTGACCTCTGCCTGTATCCCGGGGAAGCAATCCACATTTCCCTTATAACTAGCTATTTAGGATTTTCTGTGATTGGACTTGAAAATGGTTGCAAACGTTATTATTAATCTAGAGGGATCCTTTTGTCTTCATTCAAAGGGTTGGCTGGCGAGGATTTCCCACTTGAGCCTCTAGACCAATGGAGTGCTACTAATCATATAGCCCTGTCCCTTGGTTGTGCAACCCGGGGTAAGACACTCTCTCTGGGCCTCAGTCTGCTCTGCAAAATTTAGGGTAATTTAATGAGGTAAATGCGCTGTACACTGCAAAGGAAAATGAACATGAAATTGATAATTTTAGTGTTTTTTAAAAAGTAAAAGTCCGGGAAGATAGATCTTTTGCAAATAGGAAGGAGATCAAGAGATGGAAGGAGGGGGAAGAGGGAAGGTGGGAAAAGTAAAAAGAATTAAGTTGTGTTATATGCACATGTGTCAACTCCTCACAATGTATGTAATCATTGTCTTGCCTACATGTACTGGTAAAAATTTAATGTTTTTTATTAAAATGTAGGGGTTGTGAGTTCTTTTGAGAATTAGCTGTTTTCTCCCCATGATGGGGAAAGGGGCTTCTTAAGGAGTGCACAAGCATTTTACATGCAATCCCTGAGGGTTTACAGACATCTCTACACACCTTACCTGCCTCCAGGTGAAAATCCACTGTCTCTAGGTGCCTGCATCAAGACCACCCAGCCAATCCCCTAATAGCAGCTGGGATAACCATGGGAGTAACTTCTCAGAAGGGTCAACCAGGTGGCTGAAGGAGATAGCCTTCCTTCCTGGGTTAGCTTCCCAGCCAGTCTCTGCCTCGTGCAGACCAGTCCTCATAAGTCTTTTAAAAACTTTCCTAAGGCTACAACCTCACCTCTGGAGGTTTTGTCCCTAAAAACAACACAGGAGAGCCATCTGAAGAGAGCTACTGTCCAAATGAAAGAATGCTGTTCACGTCACCCAGTAAGACATAGTCAGAGAGACCAAGATTTTATCTGAAAATGAAGTATGATTTGCTCCCCAATGCACAGTATAAGTATGTAATAGTTTTTATTGGGACCTCTATACTTTATCTTTAAGAGACTAAGGGTTCATATTTTGTGGGGACTCAGATTTTTCACTGGCACTACCAGCAAGGTATACCTCTAGTCTATGAATTGGAAACACACAGGATTTTGAAACTCAGTATCTTGTGCTTAAAATCATGATTCCATGGTTTTTGAAACCCATTGAACTTTCCTGATCCTTACTTTTCCTGTGTGCAAAACAAGGAGCAATATAACCTTCTTATATAGATCTTGAGAGAATAGAAATATTGTTCATGTCACACCTGACCCAGAGTCAATGATAACTTGCCATTATTAATATCAGTGTGAGATTGTAATTAAGTGTGCAGTGGTCTAAGCTTTTTAGAGTGGCTTTCTTTTCTACAGGCTTGTATTAGCAGAATGAGTGCAATTAGCTCTGGTCTAATTTTCAAACATGAGTGAGTCTCCTTACTACTTCAGCTATGCTGGTTCAAGCACTGTTTTATCAACAAGTAAAATATGATCAGACTGATGGATTCTCTGCCCTTCTCTTTGTTCTTTTTTTAGCCCATAATCTTGAGATTATGACTCAAGATTGACTATCTGTTCCTGTAGCTACAGAAAAGATTGGCATAGAGAAAAGAGAAGTCTCATGCATAGGTTCATATTCAAATACACCAGAAACTGTCCTTATAAAGAGGTCTATATTGTTGTCTTTTACTACTTGGCATAGATTTGGCTTGAAACTCAGTTGATACTCACTGTTTCTCTCTCTCTCTCTCTCTCTCTCTCTCTCTCTCTCACACACACACACACACACACACACAGACACAGACACAGACACAGACACAGACACAGACACACACACACACACACACACACACTCTGGAGTACTGACCTCTCAGTAACAAGTGGTTACATGACATGGAAATGTGTGAAAGAAATACCAGAACTTTTTTAAAAAGTTGCCTACCCAAAAAGTAGGCAAAGATTGATCAGCATATTCTGGACAGATATTCTGCTGTCCAAAGTGATAATATTGACAGCTATTATTCATTGAGTCTTGTAGGTGCCCTTTCATATATTACCTCAATTAATTTTTATAACAACACTACAGAAAGTGAGTAATCATTTAAAGCCTCACAGATTAGGAAATTAGAGACCTCTACATAATTTTCCTGGTATGCTCAGCTTGGAATTCAAGTCCAGGTTTGTCTGACTTTAACACCCACTCTTTTTCCATTATATCCAGTGCTGCCAACTTTTCTGGTATCACAAAACTGCATCGTTCCAAATAGATTTGATTTGAATTATTCCCCCCTTTTTAAGAAACAATCTCTTTACGTAGTCCATGCTGGCCTTGAACTCACTGTGTAGCACAGGCTGGCCTTAAACTTGCAGTGATCCTCCTACCTCAGCCTCCCTGAGTGCTGGGATTACAGACATGTACTACCATGCAGGGTCATGGATTATTCTTAATGGCACCAATAAGCCAATGTGGTGAATAACCTTAAGCAGTGCAAACATTTACTTTGTTCATGATATGTACTAACAGGTAGCAAGTTAGGAGAATAACTTTCCTGACTCTTTCCAAGCCCAGCTGACAGATAAGGCTGGTTCACCACTACTGACTTCCTGAGTCATCCTTATAGGTAAAAAGTGCTTCATTCCTTACTACCTTTAGAATTATACCATTTACATTAACTTTCCTGTGTTAGTGCTTTTTCACTCATGCATTCAGCACTTTCCGAGTTCTGTTTTGTGCTGGGTATTTGACAGTACAATGAAGAATAAGACAGTGAGTCCCACCTCTTATGGAGCAGCTTGGCATGAGAGAGTGAGAGATAAAAGGCAGGAGAACAAACACATAGATTATTTCATGCATATTAATACATGCTATGAAGAAAATGGAGGTAGGGGCTAGAGAATATCCAAGCTATGGGAAAACTTTAAAAAAGTCAGAGAAGACTTTCTTACAAAGGTGATCCTTAAAACTTAAAGTTGAATGAAGGATAAAAAGTGAAAAACAAAGCCCTCACTGTGAAGGTCTAGGAAAAGGGATGCCTTGGCAGAAGACATTGCAAGAGAAAGACCCTGAAGTAGAATGAGCAAAGCATTAGAGCCTCAAATCTAAAGATGCACCCTCTAAAAACATATTGGATATAATACAGGCAAGAATTATTATTTGAATGCTTAATATATAATTCTAGGCTGTGATGTATACCTCATATTTGTCTTTAATCTGCCCAACTATCTAATGAGTTAGCTATTTTCATCTTGACTTTATCACTGAAACCACTGAGACTCATAGAGGTCAGGCAGCTAGTCCAAGGTTACAAAGCTGGCATTAGAATCACTTAATAAGAGGACATTCTCTAAGTGTCACATAAATGATACAATTAGAGTTTGGGGTCCAGGAGGCAGCATGCTGCAAGTTTTAAGGCATATGGAGAAAGATCAGATAAAAGTTCAGTACTGAAGGATTAAATGTTAGAGCAAAGACAAAAGGAGAAGAGAACACCACACATAAGGAAAAATGCACAGCTTTGTGGCAGTGGATATGTGCATGGGGTTTTTGGTTTGCTAACACAGCATGTGGCCTTTAAGATAATCTCTTCTGGGAGTTAGAGCACAAAATGAAGGAAAATACAGAAGTATATTAGATAGTTAATTGTTGACAATGATTTCTATCTGATGTCTCAAATGTCAGACTGTGTCTGGACCCGCACTCCTCAGTACAGTAGCCATCAGCCCCATGCAGCTGTTGAACACTTGAAATGTAGCTAATCCAAATTGAGGTGTGTTGCAATTGTAAAGTACACCATGGGTCTCAAGGACATTGTACCCCCACATGTAAAAGAAAACATCTCTCGATTTTTATTTTGATTACATGTTGAATTATAATATTATATATATAATATTATATATATTGGTTTAGATGAAGCTTATTAGTCACCCACTCACTTCCTCTTAATTTGTGTTAATGTGGCTTAATAGGAAATTTAAATCATGCAAATGATTCACCTTATATTTTCATTGAGTAGCACTGGTCTTCCCTAATAATTTGACAAAGATATAACAGAAATATTTTCCCCTATTATCAAACAGATTTTCCCTCTATTCTCTACTCAGTATTTTCTTAAGTTTGCCTCCAAATTATGTTATCTGATAAAAAAGAAGTGTTATGATGCTAACATAATGTAATGTTAATAGATTTAATACTGGCTCGTAAGGATTATAAACTTGTGTTATAATGCTCAAGTTGTGAAATGATAAGAATAAACATGTACTTGTATTTGTAAACCAACTTAAAGAAATGTGTCTGCTTGTCAAGTTGATAAGGGTGGATTGTAATGGTTGATACATCTGGTCTACTTAAAAAGTTTGAAGTTTAACTAAGTGATTCAGCAAGGGGCCAGGGTCCTCACTTTTAAATATCCTGAGCCTGTACAAGAGGAGGACAGGGAGATGGTGAGTGCTGCACCCACCCAAAGGCTGGTAGGTGGTACACAATAGAAGGAAAGAAAAGAGACTTGGCCCCCACCCTGCTTTAGTTCTTGTTGCTTTTGCTGTCTTCTGCCATCATGAATGGTTACCCCAGTGCCATGCCACTCTGCTTTGAAGCCAGCTGATAATGGACTGAAACCTCCACAAACTATGATCTAAATAAACCTTTCTTTTCTTAATTTGAATGACAGGTATTTTGTCCCAGCAATGAGAGAAAAATAACTAAAATAAGGAGGGAAGAGGTCCATCTCGCCACACTCATCCTCCTCCTACTGGTGAGCAGGTAGTAATTTGAGGCCCATTATATAATGACACAATTGGATTTGATGAAAAAGACCAGTTGCTTGCATTTATCACAAGGACCCACTAATTCAGGCAAATTTCAACTGGTTTTCAGACAGCCTATGACCAAAATGCCATTTAAAATCTGGATTTAAAATTTTACTTTTAAATTATTTCCTATGACAGTATCTTTGTAGATCCTGGCACTTTAAAAAATCAGATGAGGAAAGAGTCAGGATCACGCTGGTTTTTTTTTTTTTCCCAAAGCTTGTTAAATAAGTCATCTTATGTGGTGATAAGTGATTCTCCCTTTCTGTCTTCTTGATTAAATCAGCTTGCACAGGCTCAATTTCTGAAAGGGCTGCTTTAGAAGTATCTGAAAAGTCTACCTCTAGTTTCTTTTGTTCACTAACTAAAATGGCATTCAGATATGTGAATGAAGCACAGATATAATTTCCCTCGGATCATTTATTACAAAGGGAAGAGCAGTCAGATTGTGGTATTTTTGAAGAAAGACTGGGTTGAGAGATCCCAGGCCTAGATTCTAGTTTTGCCTGCTGATTTGTGTGTTACCCCAGCTTTCTTCTTCCCAATAATCCTCAAGTTTAGAATTGATGATATCTCACATAAGATGCTAATGGAGAAACATGCTGTAAAAATTAGCTGTGGTTACCAATAATGACCTGAGTCCTAATGGCTTCTGTAGACATTTTCCTGTGAGGAGGCCTTTATAAAACTAAAAAAGGACTACACAAGGTACTCTTGGAAATACAAAACTGACAGTGGTTCATTTCTACTCAAATTCATAAGCTGAGGGAAATGGCCACAAGGAAGCTGACCTGAGTAATCAACAGCGTGTCTATATAAATAACAACACATATTTTTCAGCATCTTATAAATGAAGACAACTATGGCAGACTCCATGAAAGAAATGAAAATGGAAGAATAAAACAAAGTCCTTGTTCTGGAGGGAGGAGTATAATCCTTAATTGAGAAGATAGACATAAACATAATATGGCAGGAGCAATATAGGAGAACAGTCTCTGTTACATGAATGATACAATTAGAATTGGGAGATTCCAGAGGGTGGCATGCCACAAACATTAAAACACATTGAGAAAGACCAGATAAAAGTTGGGCATTGAGGAGTAAATTGTTAGAGCAAAGACAAAAAGAAGAAAAAATGACACCGCATACAGGAGAAAATGTGCAGCTATATGGCAATGGATATATGCGTGGGATTTTTGGTGATGTGGGGGAAAAAAGTTGCCTTAATTCAATGGCTCTGGTTACTACTAACTTTACATGGAATCACCTGGGAAACATCAAAGCACTGATACTTCACCTCCATCTCCAGAGCTTTCATTTAATGAGTTCAAGATAGGGGCATGGGCATCAGTGGGCTTTTTTTTTTTTCGGTGATAGACTGTTTTAATTCCTCACAATAGTCTAATGAATGTGAAGCCAAAGTTGAGAATAACTGAGCAAAAACTCAGGTTTTGTGTCATAATCATGGAAAATGAAGTTAGCAGAGTATTCTTTTAGAGGGTATTAAATGGACAACCAAGGAATGTGGACTTTACATTATGGAAATGTTATGTGCACGTGTATTTATGTGTAGTATATTTAAATGAGAGAAAACTGCTAGAACGATTCCAGCAAATAATGTGGCTGTGGCCTCTCAGTAACCAGCCTATTGCAACTTCTGTGATTTGGGCTCTCTCTGTAGTCAACGCTAGCTGAAGTATGGGACAATTGGTATCTCACAGCTGCTGGTAGCCACCAGGCTTCACGTAATTATTGCGTAGTACTGTATTATCATACCTATTAGTGCCCATAGTAGCTATTTTGTAATAACCTGTAACCTTTTCTCACATCTTCAATTTTATAAATTGGGAAATTGATTATTTCCCTAGGTCTGGTCAGTGGTGGCAAACCTCTGGCACATATGTCACAGCTGGATTTTTATCACTGAAAGCTCTAAAAGGTTCACCATCACTAGGTCTAGCTTATGACAGAAATAAAATTAGAATTCTCAGTGGCTGAATACTTAATACCTTATTAGATACCCAAAGTGAGTGTTGTTTTAAGCTTCTGTTTATTTGATTGACTTGTGAACCGCTGAGAGGATGAGTTAAACACACTTCTGACTGTATCTGGGTAGGATGTAGAGCCATGACCTTCTAGACTGTATATGGTCTTTGCCCACTCCCCTCATTGCAGGTTCAAAGGTGTAAAAGCATTAAAACTTCCATTTGAGAAAAGATTCCCTGAGTCCTTGCTCAAGAAGGACCTTCTACCATCTCCAGGATTTATGCCTAAAAATCCAGATACTCAGAGGCTGCTGCTGTCACAATTCAAGGGGGTCTTGGGGCTACCCGTGCTGTAGCAGGTCTTGGTATCATCTATATGATGCTGGTTTTACTGGCACACAGAATGCAAGAGTTATAAGATTATAAGGTCAAGGAGACTTTGACCCAATTTCAAAGGAAGGATTGAGAGGTCTGGCAAGGACCCCCTGGGAAGGCAGGGTGTAAAACTCTGGGAATGAAGCCAAAGATTCATTGGAGACCTGAGAAAGTCAGAAATGCCAGGGAAGTAAAATATCTATGTGCCAAGGAAAGCTGTAGGCTCTGAGAGGAGCCAGCCCAAATGAGAGGGCTACAATCAGCAAGGATTTGTCAGTGGGGCCACCCAAACCCTCTGGAACTCACAGATAACCACTGTGTAACCCAGATAACAGACTGACCTATAGGACTTAATGCTTGACTTGCTGCATTTTAGTCTTTTACCCAGTTCTTTTCTATCCTTTTATTCTTAACTTGTGGAATAAGAATATTTGTCCAATGGCAGTGTATCTAGGGCTTATGTAACTCATTTTCTATTTTTACAGAAGTACAAAGCTGTAAGTTTTCCTTGAGTCCCAGAACACTTTGATTTGTCCTTTTAAAAAATGCTAGAACTGGTTTTTTTTTTGTTTTTTTGTTTGTTTGTTTGTTTTTGTTTGGAGGGAAGTTGTTTTATTTTCTTGGGAGTACCGAGGATTGAACCCAAAGTTATGCCTCTGATCCTTTATTATTTTTTAGCTTTGAGACATGGTTTCACTACCTTGCTCAGGCTGTGTTTGAACCTTTGATCTTCCTACTTTATCTTCCAATTGCATTTAGGTAATAAATATGTGCCACAATGCCCAGATTAAAATACTGGAACTGTTGACACTGTGGAAAAAGGATTACTTCATTCATCATTGGACATAGGATAGTTGTTAACAACATGTAGAGGAGACCTAGTAACTTGTGGTTTTGGAGATAAAGTGTGGCTTAAGGAGATGTGCTTGGGCATCGAGTTGACAAGAGGTTAGTTGTGTCAGCTTGACTGGCTTGGAATTCATTGAAATGACTAAAAAAGGCACACTTCTGAGCATGTCTGGGTGGGCCTAAGTGGGCTATAAAGGCACGACCATAAGTACTATATCTGATTCCCTCTCCCTTTCATCTCCAGACCTGTTCCTGTTTTTACCCAGCTGTCATGAACTGAAGTACTTTGCTCTATCTCAGCCTTCTACCATAATGTTTCTGCCTTAGAGCCAGCCTCTGCCTGAACCCTCTGCAACTATGAGCCAATTTAAATCTCTCCTCCTTTAAACTGTGGATGTTGGGTATTATGTCTCAGTGACAAGAAAGCTGACTAATATAGTGAGTGTGTCCAATCTCCTCTTGGTGTCAGAATATTTGGTTCACAGCAAATAATGTTATTTCTTACATGAATGAATCAGTGTTGCAGATCACTAGGTGAAGATGACTAACTCATCTTCTCAGCTGCTAGCACTGTGATTGTGTGAATGTCATCTTCATGACGGCAACCACAGTGGTCCTATGAGCCCAGTCCCTATCACCTTGCAGTCCACACTCAAAGTTTGATTGTGTTCACTTTCAGTTCATCCACTCTTACCTGTGGGACTCTGGATGTATTACTGCTGATCTACATTCCCAGTAGCTGACAGCTTGGCTGATCTTTCTCATCTGAGGCTCCTATTCACTGAAAGGATATCAACTCCTTGTTAAATACTTGAAAAAGAAGTAAGTCTGGCATTTTAGATGAATTCCTTCTTTGTATTGGAAACTTCTAGGCTCATTAACAATTGGAAACTTCTATGCTCATTAACAGTGATGGGGATTACTTCTGATCAATCATAGAAGAAAGCTAGAGCACCTAGAGAGGCAATGCAGCATCCCTAGTGTAAGTAGGTAGGTCAATTTGTGCCATCTTAAATAATTTTCCTGTTCTCTCTTTCCAAATCCACTACTTATTTAAGAATAGTTTGCAAGAATTTCATCTGTAGCAAAAGGTAAACCTGAAAAACAGTGGTCACAGTGTTCCTCAACACTGATTTCACCCAAGAATCATCTTGGGAGCTTTGAAAAAAAATTATAGCCATTGAGTCAAGATTCTGGAAATAGGGCCCTGGCAGTTTATTTATTTATAATGTTCCAAATAATTATGATTTATAGGCAGCACTAAGAACTGCTCCTCAGCTATGATTCAAATCTTGATTAATTATATGTTTTTTCTTTTGTCTTGTCTTGGGCTGCATGACCCAGGGAAACCTTCAAACTATTATATTCTTCTATTCTATTCTTTGGGAAAAATGATTTTTTAGCATATTAAGTCTTCTATTTTTTTTAAACAAGCCTCATTATTAGTTGCTCTGAATGGCCTTACAAGTAAAATTTCTTTTTAAAATTTATTTTACAAGTACATGTTTGCAGTACATGAAGTTTACATTCATATTAGAGAGTAGGTACGTGTACTTAATATATCTTGATTCTTTTTTATTCCATTTCTCTTCCCCACCACCTCCTTCCCTCTGTCTCTATGCAGTATGGAAATCAGGTTGCCATTAACTAGATAATCATGAGATTGAAAGATAAAGGTTACATTTACCTATCACCCATGTATTAAATTTCTCAATTGTTAAATTTATCTTTAGTTAACTAAGATCGGTTTCTCATCTCAGATATTTTATAATCACTTAATTTCATTCCTTTTCACACTGTTATTAAAAATATAATTATGGCAATAGTCTCCAGATACTGTCATTGACTAGACTATCCAGGTGAGTTGACCAAGAACTATGTTGTGTAATACCCTCTCACACCCCCAAAAGTCACTTGAGTTACAGAGGCTGCTAATGTCACATTGGGCTAAGGGAATAAAAGACATCATTTTGGAAGGAGTCAATTCCAAGTCTCACTAAATATGGAAGGACCGGGGATATGGAGAATAATTCTAGACTCAGTTACCCCAGGTCCAGTTAAGTCCAAGACTCTAACCCTTCTCAGAACATTTTATTAATGGAAAAAAAGAAGCAAGTTGCCCAATTAGAATTGACAGATAATGTGCCATTTTTACTTTTATGGGATGCCTATATTGCAATATTAGAAGATAAAAACATTTCTAAGGAGATTTCAGGGAGACAGATGGAGAAAGCAAGCATCGTGGGCATCAGAATTTTGTATTTACTGCACTACTGAAGGTCTACTAATGGAAGTTCTACATTGTTCCAGGGATCCACTATAAGAGCTGCAGACGGAACGATGAAGTGTCAGCTTTTGTGGAACTTCTCTTCCATTGAGGGAATAAAAACAGATATCCAAATTTTTAAAAAGCAAAAATCAACTAAATTGGTTGATGTAAAACAAAATAGAATAGTTTACAAGAACCACTTTGACTTGAATGTGTTGCCCTCTCTATGGAGATGGCAGTTGAATTAGCACATCAGTCCTAAAGAAAACACCACACAGAAATGTGAAAAGGGACCAAGCAGAAGGAACAATAGCAGCAATATTGCAAAACATTTAACATGT
The DNA here is from genome assembly GCA_004027295.1 of Dolichotis patagonum. Taxonomy (NCBI): domain Eukaryota; kingdom Metazoa; phylum Chordata; class Mammalia; order Rodentia; family Caviidae; genus Dolichotis; species Dolichotis patagonum. The sequence goes on from PVJX010000854.1 coordinate 77,676, forward strand.
TTAGAAAACACAAAAGAGACCAGCGTGGCTGGACCTTTAGCAGAGAAATGACAGAGCCCAGGTCTTAAAATGGAGTTAGGATTTTAATACTGTAAGAAAATTACCGGGAGCTTTTGAGCAGGAAACAGACTTGTTTTATAGTGCATTTTAGAGATCTCTGAGGCTTCAGAGTGGATAATGATTTGTAAACTAGAGGAAGAGAGACTGTGGCAAGCTGATGTGAAGAGGAGGATGGATTGTTTTATAGTGATAGAGGTGGGTTGAATGATGTATTGGGTTCAGGATGGAATCAGAAAGGTCAGACCAGCATCATTTTCAGATGCACAAGCTGGTAAGAGTGCTACCAAACCTAGTTCCATTTGAGGTAATTGCTCCTACCCTGACACTGGTTTTGAACCAAAATGGATTAGCATGGAATGCTATTCATAAACATTAGGAATTTTTACCTTAGCTTATTTAAGCAGAAAAAAATGTATTGTCATCCAAGGAAAATTTTTTTTGCTGCTTTTCACCTTCCAACCATAAAAATTTCATCCTGTCTCAAGACCATTCTGATGGAGTTTGATATTTTGATTACTGTGTTTTATGTATGTGCTGGAATGGTCTCATTCACATTGAAAGTTCACCTCTTTTCTGAGTCTTTTGGCACTGACTATATTTACCAATTCCTTACTGCTCTCTGACTTTTACTGCCTTATGTAGTTTTATCAATTTCTCTACATAAATGCCAACATCATAATAACAAGCATTTAATGAGTGCTCACTACATGTTAGAATGTTTTAAGAATTCCACATCTTAATTTATTTAATCCTTCCAGTCTTACTGGATACTCTTATAACTCATTGTAAAGGTGAAGAAGTGAGGCTTTAAAAAGAAGGTATGTCCAAGATCATGTTGCTAGTAAGAGGCAAACTTAGGTTTTGAACTGAGTCTAGTTGCAGAGCTCCAGGTTCTTGGCCACTATGTTACAGAACTCTTTCCTTCATCCATTTATGACTGTCCCCTTCAAAAGTAGACTTCTTTCTCTTGTAAAAAAATCCAAGGTGGCACTCAGAGACTCTTCATCTGGGCAGGGTTTATAGTCATGGAACTCTTGAGGAGATAGCATAATTCAAAGACTGAATAATTTAGTTCCACAGGAAGGCCCCATCTCAACCATCCCCTATCTGCCAAGGATAACACCCCTAACCTACGCAGCTGGCTGATGCAGCTGACAGCACTATCAGGACACATGGACCTCCATTCTCCCTTAAACTCTCTCTGCCCACGATTCATAATTTCTGTGTTGTACCCACGTGCTTGCCCTTTCTCATGGAACTGAAGAAACAAAAATCACTCAGAAAAACATGTGAGTTCTAGTTGATCCCTAGAACCATCTTAGGCTAGCCTGTGAAAACATTAAAAATTCATTAATTCTTTTCACATTGTTTGCCTTAAAAATATTACAAGTTTCTCTCCAGAATTCTAGTACAAGTGAAGTAAACCTGAAGCATACTTCTAAAAAATTCTTCTCACAAGTGACTTGATATCTCAATAATCAGCATGAAAGTAACAGACTTTGCTTTCTTCCTAGTGATGGTAAAAATAATATATTTAGCAGGAAGGAAGTTTATACAAAGAAATTCATTAAGACTTCCTTAACCTAAGTAGTTAGCTCTTCAACATTGGAAAGGCAATAATTGTAATGCCTCATCTTCTATGTTACAAGTTTAAACTTGAAAAATATTTTAATTAAATAGAAGGTAATCTCTTTTTGTCTGCTATTTCCATAGGGTAATTTCAACAGAGTCTGACATGCATTTATTGGAAGTGTTAGATTTATCTAATCAAATCATCAAGCTGCTCATTCAGCTGTTTGATTTTCAATGAAAGTGCTATTTTAAAACATTATATAATATATGTTAGCTGTTTTGTTGTTTGTATTAACTTAAAAATCCAAAACTTCAATGGAAAAGAGGAACTGTAAATATAGTTACGTTACACTATGTGTTAAGTTTTGAAGATTGCCTTGACATCAATTAAAATTTGAAAGTCATTCAAATCTTTTAATATTCCCCAGATATCTCAGAATCCTACAAAGAGTTTAATATTTTGAAACTCAGATTCAAACAAGGATATAAATTCCTGTTTTTTGAGACAGTTTTGATTAAATAAGCAGCAGAAAGTGTGTATATTAAATGTAACTGTGTTTCAACCTAAAACCAAGTCATTTAAAGATCATACCAAGGTAATGGCAGTGATATGATCACACAGGTGGTTCCATCACCTTATTTACAGATTGACTCTATGAATTTCAATTTAGCAAGTTTTCTTTTTTGTTTGTTTGTTTTTTAATTTTTTTAAAATTTTATTTGAAGAGAAAAAATAAAACAAAACAAAACAAAACAAAACAGAATAAAGGGTAGCAACAATACAGAATTCCAAGGAAAAAAGGAAAACAACAACAACAAAAAATCCTAAGAAATTATTGCTTGACAAATTACATACTGACTTCTTGGAAATAGTTGTTCAAATTACAAAGTTAAAACATGCAAAGTAGACATTCAAACAGTGAGACTGTTAACAGTTCTGCTCCACAATCTGACAAAAACAGCAATATGGTCATCCATCTTACCCACTCAAACACACATGCAATTATATCAAAAGGGTGAAATTAAACACAGCAAAACAGAACAAACCAGATCACAAGAAAGCAATGTAAGAGACATAAATTTCAAAACTAGACAATCGGAGATATTCACTCTCTATCATATTGACTCTTGTTTTCTTCCAAATAGTTGTCCATATTGTCACATACAGGGAATTCACACGAAACAACAAATTATGGAATTGATCTGAGCAGGACTAGGAGAGCATTTCAGGTCTTCAAGACCAGACATTAGGGAAACCAAGAACGGCTGTCATAGTGTCTCTCATTCTCCTCAAAACAGCTGTCCATACCTTCATATGTGTTGAACTTAAACAACACAAAGAAAGCTAAGATCACTTTGAACAAAAAGTGATAGTTTTGCTGGATTTCACATCATGACATTATGGAATCAGCACTGGGTACTGTAGTGTCTCTTTTTCTTCAAAGTAGTTGTTCTTTTCAACATGTGTTATATAGTTGGTTCTCGTAAACTGTTTATAAGCTCTACACATGCATGAGTCTCTACATGTATATCTATCATTTCTGTATTAGCAGGAAAAACAAAACAAAGCAAGATAAAACAAAACAATGCCTAGAAAAGCATGAGGCAAAAAAGTCACATAAAACCACAATACAAGGTGATCTACAACGGTTACCATGATGTCTCAGCAGTGTATAACAACATTAATAAAAATGAAGCATTGGAGACATTATAAGACTTCAAAAGCAAGTAGTAATCAAACCAGAGTGGGTATCTTAGTGAATATTGTCATCTTCAGTGTAGTTGCCTATACTCTTAGACTTGATGCTATCAATCATAACATTTAAATAAAATCTGTCAATACAAAGTAGCAATTTAACAAACCAGATTCAAATAAGATCAGCCATAATAAGACAGTATAAGTTATAAAGGGCTTCAGATTAAGTTGATAGGAAAATTAGGGATGATTACCATAATATGTCCTTTTATTTTTGTGATAGCTGACCATGTCCTCAGGTCTAGTGTAAGTAGACAAACTGGATCAGCACATAACCCTTACAAGCAGAGTGGTGAGAATAATGGAAATTTTAAATCTTTTTACCCAATTAACAATATCCTCTGCCTCCCTTTTTAGACAATTCCTCCCCTTTCACTCCCATGGGGTGCACTGCTTGTTTTGGGTCCCACTACCTCCCTATATAGAGCACCTCAATGGACCCTATCTCCTGATCTACTCTGCCTGTGTTTCTCTTTGTTAATATTTCAAGGCCATCTACACTAGAGATTACAGCCAATCTTCTCTGCCTTATTTCTGCTATTCTGTTTTTCTGCCATTGGTAGTCTATTTTTCTGTTCCACTCCACTATCTGCCCTGTTCACTGAGGCCTCTCTGCCACTGTTCCTGAAATGCTCATATTCTTGTTTTCTCTCCCTAGAATGTCCTTCAGTATTTTTTTGTAGGGTTGGACTGGTGGTCACAAATTCTCCTAGTTCCTCTTTGTCATGGAAGCAACTTGTTTCTCCATTAATTTCTAGAGAGAGTTTTGCAGGATACATCAATCTGGGTTGGAGATTGTTCTGCTTCAGTGCTTGAATTACTTCACTCCAAGCTCTTCTTGACTTGATGGTCTGTGTCGAGAAGTCTGCCTTGATTTTGATGGGTTTTCCTTTATAGGTGATCTGTTTCTTTTCTCTGATGGCTTTTAATATTCTGTTTTTATATTGAATTTCTGGGATCTTGATTATTATGTGTCTGGGTGTAGCTCTGTTTTGGTTGTAGGTGGCTTGAGTTATGTATGCTTCATATCCCTGCATATCATTTCTTTTTTCTATGCTTGGGAAATTTTCCTTAATAATTTCTGTGAATAGTCATTGTAATTCCTCTGTTTGGATTCCTGCTTCTTCATTCACATGCTTTATTCTTAAGTTATAGATCCTCTTGTCATCTTCCAGTCTTTGTAACTTTACTGCCTGCTCCTTTGTATTTTTTAAGAGATCTTCCCTTTCATGACCCCACATTGCATGCCTGTGTTCAATTTTTGATAGTCTATCTTTGGTTTCTTTCAAGCAGTTTTGCCAGCTTTCTATGGAGTTTTTAGTTTCCTGATAATCTCTTTGAATCTGCTTCATGAATTTTAGGTTTTTTCTGTATTCTTCATTAAATATTTCTCTCCTTTTGTGTTCCTCCATTCTTCCATCTGTGTCTTCTTGAGAGGTGTCCAGCCTTTCTTTTATTAATCTACTTATCTCTTGTTTAATTTGAATTAATATTTCAGTTTTGGTCCCGCTTACGAGGTCCTGAAGATATCTCTTTATGTCCGCTAATGCTGTGTTTGATGTTGCATTTTTGCTGCCCTCATTCTCTTTTATATTTACCTCTCCTGGATCAATGTTCTCAGGGTTGGGGGCTGGGGGGTTTTTCTTATTTCTCAATTTCATCATGTTTTTGGTTCCTTCCATACAAGTGTATAGTGTAATTCCCAGACCCTTTCCTTGTTGGTTAAGGCTCCTCTAGAGGGCGCAGGCTAGGAGCTTTTGCCCTCTTCAGTCGGTTATCAGAGATTAAAGTTCAGTTACAGGCAGTGTGCACTGGCTCCTCCCCTATGGGCCAGTCAACCTTTGCAGGCCTTCATTGTATCAGTGTGTGCCAATCTCAGGGAATTAATTTGTAGCGACTCACTGGGTCCCAGCCAGGGGCATGGCCTAGTCCAAGCAGATTCTACCAATCTGCTTGATGAGGGGAGCAACCAACTGAAGCCACTTCCTTATGAAGTTAGGGTTGTCCTGCCAAATCCAACATGTCATCCAGTCGGTTTCCCCTTTCCTGTGGGAAGGTCTTATTCCCATCACTCACCACGTGTTGATGCTGGTCCCCGAGAACTGCTGGGCTCCCCGACCTCTGACTTCAGCACGGCTGCAGCGCGAATTCACAGTGCCTCTGGGTGGGTCGTGTGCAGGACCGGTCCAGGTGAGCCACATGCAGGGCTGTTCAGCTCTGCGCTCTGGCAGCTCAAGCCAGTTGCTTCAGCAGGGATCACTTTGTCAGGTCTCCGGCAGGGATTCAGGTGGCTCGAGGAGTGCGCTGTGCTCACTGATCTTAACTTCTCTTATTGTAGCCCCAGGACCTCATATTCAAGTGGTTTTTTGCACTTTAGTTTCTTCGTGGGTTGTGAGAGTCCATCTATCTCTGTTTGGGTCTCTCCAGGGTGTTTTATTCTGGCATTTGAGCTGTCTCTCTCAGAGAGGGTCCCTCTCCTGCTGCCATCTTTGTACTCTCTCCTAGCAAGTTTTCTAATTGTACCTTTCAAAGGACTCATTGAAAACATAATGCTGTTCATATTTGTGACTTTTTAAAGTTTAGTTTTGTACATGGTTTAAAACTCAAGGTGCAAAAACATTCATGTAAAATATGTCCCTCACCCTTCTCCTCCTGTCTTTAAAATATACACATATATAGAAACATGGGCTAGATGTCCTTTAAAGTCCTTTCATATCTGAGATGCTATGACTATGAAACCAGAGAATACTGACTGCTGCTGACTTACATTACCACTACCATTGACTCTTTATTGGTCCTAAAGCTTCCTTTGTAAGCAAGTATATTCAATGTAGCTATTTGATAAACAGACATATTTGCAGAGAAGGATTTCTCTTCTAAGGACAGAGGGAGGGATGAAATTACATTAAATGCCCATGTATGGGTATTGATGCACATATACTATCAATGGTGGTTTTATAAGGAATTCAGCTGGAGTTGTCAAGTATTAGCATGAGAATCTTGGAATTTGAGGGTCCTCATGCTGACTTCTGGGTGGACATGGGAATGTTAGGGTTCACTTAGACCCCCTAAACTGGCAGGCATATCCATTTTCAGAAAGCTAGACATACAAGATCTTCCTTACATTTAGGGTCTTGGATCATCATAGATCTTAGAAACTCCAAGTAGCAAAGAATTACATGGACAGGATGTACAGAAGGATAGATAGAGTTGAAAATTAGTCACTGGAGATACCTACTTGTTAAGATTTGGGAAGTGGATGCATGGAGACAAATTCTGTGACCTGGAAAATTTTAAATATACTCATTCCATTCGTGGCATTGCCCTGTCACCTTCATTTACCACCTTGTATAAAATAGCCATATCCTTCTTGATCAATACCATAACACTGTAAGTAACCTGAGGGCAGGATTATGATTCATTTTCTTTTCTGTACCATGATCCAGAGCTTAACAATTTCTTTTGAATTTTACTGTTCAATAATTGAGTTAAGCCTCATGAATATTTCAAATCATGACAGATTTCAAATGGTTAAAAACCAAATCTTTGTGAGGTCAAATTAATTTGAAAACAATGTCTGCCCATGTATTCTAACATGGAGTTTTAGCTAAATAGCTATCTAGATGTACTGTCTTCTGTGTTGATTTATGTTGTAGGTTGTCCATGGTCATTGCACACTAAAGACCAATTATAAGCGTATCTCCTCTATGGATCACACAGGGTACCTGCTCATTTTACCTCTGTTTCACTATTGTCCAATTATGTTCCAGAAAGAATTTCATTTGCTTCTACATACCCCAGTGAGATGCTCAACATAAGCCTGAGTCCTTTTCTCTCTTTTTTTGTCTCCCTCCCACTTATTATGTTTTCCTCTAAAATAACTTCCTTCTTTGAACTGAATATTTCTAGAAATGCACAAAATAATCCTTTAAATTATTCCAGTAACTACAGCTCAAGAAACATATATTAATATCTTATTTATTTTCATAGCAGTGGTGGAGGCTTCACTAGCAGCTAGCCCTTAAGTTCAGGAAACATTCTGAGAGCAGCTGAAAACCTCCAGTCATACCTTGCAGTAGATTATTTTGGTACTACATGTCACACTACAATTATGAAGAGTTTTGTAGGTATTCAGGTGACTCAGACATAAGTAAGAATGTCAGAGCTCTTACTTTTAATCCTAAATACCAGTGAATTATGCTCATCCAAGAACCAAGAACTTGGATTTGGGATAAGAGTCTTTTGTGTGTCTTGCAAATGAGAGCATTCACTGGTATCAGACATGCAGCACAAAACTCAGTTCTAAATTTTCCAGAGATGAAGCTATGAAGCAAGTTAACTATACCTCTCTTCCTTACTTTTTCACCTGTGCAATGTAAAACTTATGTTGTCCATAATGGAACAAATAAGACAAGTTATACAAAGCACTTGGTACCACTCAGTTCATAGGAATCATTAGTATTACTCTCACCCAAGAGCACATGAGTCATGAGGAGAAACCAACAAGTGCAAGTGCAGTCAGGGGCAACATTCTAAAATAATGGAACAGGTGATGAGTATGAGTTCTGCACAAATTAATGAGCCTCAAAAGTGTTATAAAATGTTTCACACTCAGTAATGTTTTCCTTCCTCCTTAAACTTCACCAATAAACCAGTATGGTACTTCTGGTTGGCAGCACCTATAAACAAATTTACTTTCTCTAAGTACAAAAACAATACATTTCTTCTCTCTGCTGTGTTTACTTTCAGGCTATGCCATTGAGAAGTTAAAACTTTTCTAAATTTCTCTTGTGACTCAATTTTTTGTTTGTAAAAGTGGAGACATTAATGCCTACATACCAGGACTTATTTTGAAAGTGAAATAACATAATGAATGGGAAGCCCCTCATCTATCACTGACCCTCATACCATTTCCTCTTTACCCTGCAACCCCACTTATGCATTCAGATATTTTGAGCAGTGTGTCACACATGTAAGAAAGACACTAAAATTATGGCAGCTAATTTGTCAATTTTCTGCTTTGCCCACTCAGTCACAAATTGCACACTTTCAAGACCATCATTCTTGCCAAATACTTATCTGCAAAGTCAGGTTATGAATGCCTTTGAAATCCAAATCTGATATGTGTGCAGCAAAACTCCTCATGAGAGATGATCTAAGAGATTACCTGAATACGCCTTTTCATTTGCCCTGCATTTGATGCCAGCAGGCAAATGAGAGCTGGTTGGGCAGTGTACGATTCCCAGAAGTGGTGACAGGGCAGAAGCGTCTGTTCTTCCTCTGGGAAAGCTCAGGCAAATGGAAAAGCTCAGAAATGCACCAGCACCATTGACAAGAGGCACAATGGGAAAAAATCACATTGCTGGTGGAAGTGTAGCTCCCTATGGCATGAGAGAGCCTGTCAGACTGGCCCCAGGCTGGACAAAGGCCTGAGTGATCAAGAGCTGGGCTGGGCGGGCAGGAACTGAGCTCCTGGCACTGAGAATTGAAAGCTAACCTAACAACACAGATGTTTCCATTGGTGAGGAATGAAATGATATGGGTTTTGTGACTCACTAAGCCACCCATAAGGCCAAACAATTACAAAAGCAAGATGCCTTCTCTTTTGAGCACATGGAGGAGTCCTTAGATTTGATTAGCTGTGTACCACCATTTTGAGAGTAGCTCCCCTGGAAGACACAGTCCAGTTTCGATGCTTGTTAGCTGTTGCTATTTAAATTTAGTTCTGTCCCTTTATCTCTAATTCTTTAAACATTATTGTGATTCATGGTGTAATAGGAAACTTTAAATTGTGGAGAAAAGAATAAGTAATAGAAATCCAATGGCTAAAATCAACAAGAAACTAAAATATGTATAACAGCAGCAGTCATGTTAACTCCATACATCCTGTGTTGCAGTGTTATGGTAGAATTCAATAATGTACAGAAAATTATTTAAAATATGAAGCATAACCTAAGTATAATAACCTAAAAAGTTGCCTATTTCTTTTAAAATAGTAACTACATATGGTTTATGGATGTCATCAATGGAAGCATAAACTATGCTTAATGGATCCTCATTAAGTTATCATTGAGACTGAGGTATAAGTCCATGAAAATTACATGTTGAAATATAAAAACTTCTCCCCACAGTAGTATTTCATACAAATCACCTTTACAGGGAGGCCTCTGAGCAGGGCCTTTTTACATGTATTCCTTTGGAAGCCATGTATTTCAGGTAGGATGTGATTATTGCACAATATGATATGTATCTCTGATTATTTAAACAGCTAGGGCATTATGCAATGACAAAGTATTAAGCCTCTCCACAAATCAATCTTCTGTATAAATAGGCAGCTGTTATTGAGATTTCCTTTCTGCAGGTGAATTTGTCCAATGAATGGCAAATATTAGATGGGAGTTGAGGAATAGCATTAACTGTTGATGACAACTAAAAATGAAATGTCTTAATGAAACTCATATTTGGACTTAGCTGATAAGTCAGAGTCTCATACTTCAAAAGTTAATCATAAGATCTCAAAATTTAGATTTTAAGCATTAACTATTGTGGCTTTTCTTATCTCTTTCTTTCTTTTTTTGTGCTAAGAATGGAATCTAGGGCCCTATCCATGCTAGAGAAGCACTCTAAAACCAAACTATATCCTTAGCTACTGCTGTGGATTTATTCCTCCTCAGCTTTAACAACATTTAAAATTTTTCTAGAGGATACAGTGTTTTAGAAAACATAGAAGAATTTTAATTGTACCACCTCCCAAAGAGTAAGTCCTTTCCTTCTAATTAATGTCAGTCAATCAAATGCAAAGCAGATACAATTGAGAAGTGACTTATCCCATCTCTGTCTTTAACAATAGTGTCTATATTCTGAGGACTATTAGAAAAGGATTTCAGAGATTTGCACCTGAGTGAAAAATCTGTCCCAGAATATTGTTTAACACTCTGCGAAGTGTTAACAAAAAACCTAAAACAATGGAATAGCTTTCTCAATCTTTCTGTTATGTAACTATTTTTAAAATGTATCTGTTGTGATCGATATAGTCATTTTATCATATGTACATAGATTTTTGTACCAAGGAGTTCACTGGGGGGAAAAAAGGAGAGTCATCATTTTTGAGAATGTCATCTTAGTTCTTTGTGAGTAAAAGATCAGTAATTTATTTGCTATATACTAAAGTGAAGCATTTTGATCTAAATATTGGAAAGCTTTTATGTTCATTCCAGCTCAATCTATGACATCATTTTGTAATTATGAACTTTATTACTTGTATTCCATGATTCTCAATAGACAGGAGGCAAGCATTGAAAGATGTAAAAAAAAGTTAAATAGAATCATAACCTGATGACTCACTATATTATTAAAATTCTGCAGAAATCATTAACTGTCTTGCTCAACCTCCAAAGACAGTGATTTTATGCCCAATATATATATATTTTCTAACTCTTGATATAATAATCAAATTTCTTCCTTCACCAAAATTCTACATTCACCAATGGATGATATCTAGAGAATTTGTTTCATCCTGCTTAACAAGAATCCCAAATATTAACAATGTTCATGATATTTCCTACAGTGAAGTCCAGAAAAATTTCTGTAGAGTCAGATAGTACTTTTTAAGCTTTATAGACCTAAAAGTTTATTGCAATTAAAGGAAAAAATAATGCATAAATGAACATTAATGACTTTGTTCCAGTAAAACTTTATTATCAAAGACAGTAAAGAGACCAGCTTACCATAGTGTGTCCTAGACTCTCTTACTGCCAAGTATCCATTTGCTATCATAGCATTATTTATTCCAAATTCTAATCTACTAATGTTTACACAAAATTATATAACACATCTTTTGTCATATCCTACATGACTTTATCTGAACATTTGTTTAATCTATTAACATTTAGCTAATCTTAACAATGTATCATGAGTCTGTTGTCATATATAAATTTTTAAAAATCTGTATTGACTCTCTGATATTGTAGCCAATAACAAATACACCTTGAGGTAGCATTCATTTTAAGTTAACTATATATTGTATTATATAGCAGATCATCTCCCCCCTTCCTGGGATAATGAAAGAAACTATGTGGCTGAACCATGTTGAACAAATCAAGACAAATCTGGAGAATGAAAGAATTACCAGTCCTCATAAGGTCTAAAGGAGCAATAGAAAGCCTTTCAAGTGTTTTGAATAAAGGGATAGTATGATCTGTTTGGTATTTTTAAAGAACCCTTCAGGTTACTAATTGGAGAATATTATACAAAATAAGGTCAGGTGCTTATGGACTTATTAAGATTGTTAGTAAAATAGATGTGAAATAATAAAGCCAGTGGTGGACATCTTAGTTTCAGCACTCAAGAGACTAAAACAGGAGGATCAGCCTAAGCTATATAGTGAGTTCAAGTCAAGCTTGAACTACAAAGAGAGACTCACTCTTAAATAAACAAAAATAGAAAATGGAAAATGATGGTAACAAAGCTAGTATGATTTTTTTTTTATTATGGACATGGAGGTGGCACAAGCCCATATATCATTACAAAGATGTTCTTCTTTGGAACCATGTGGAAATAAATGTTATACACACTGCTCCATTTAACATTTTTAGATTTCTAGAATCAACCTCAGAGGATAAGAAAAGAGACTTCTTAAACTGCTTAAAATCTCAGAAGACATGATTTCCCTTAATATCCACTTGGCATTTCATCTCTATGAATTATTCCCAGAAATAAGCCTGTTGTAGTTGATTTATTCTCCAATACTGGCCAAAACTGGACATGAATGCACAGTGTGTCTTTCAGTTGTTAAAGGTTTTGGAATTTTTGTTTTGTTTTGGTGTTTTGTTTTGTTCTGTTCTGTTCTGCTTTGTTTTTGTCCTAGGAAAAGAATCTCAAATCTTTTGTTTTGATAGATGAAGTCTAAAAATGTTTGATACTTCAAGAAGATGGAAGAAAGTAATTTTACATCAGGAGATGAGTGACAGGTGTCCAGTATATTATGGAATGGGTTCCAGAAGTTAATGGAATATTAGGGAAGTGAAATTGTATCCAGGTTTACAAGTTTATGTTCTTCAATATTATACTACGAAATAAAGGAATTTTATATCACCCAGAAAAAACATTACTTTATACATAGTACTTTTTCCCTCTATCATTTAAAAAAGGTAAAAATATTTTGTACACATATTGTTCATACTATTCTTATTAAACAATGTTATTTGGTAGTTAATAACAAATATGTGTATAATTAGCACTAGTTTCTGAAAATTGTTCTTTGAAGTTACATAACATTCCATTTTATGAATGTACTGATTTTGCTAATTTAATAAGTCTAATATAATATTCATTTCCGCTTCTCTGATTAGCAGCTACACTTAATGTTTTCATGCATTTACCACTCATCATGTTTTTTCTTTTATGAATTCCCTTTGTGGGCCAATTTTCAAAATTTTCCATTTGGCACTCAAGATTTTAATTTTTAAAAAATAACTATAATTTTAATTTAACTATTTATTATAATTTTGTTATACATATTTTGCCTATTTAATGTGCCTTTTCATTTTGTTTGAAGAACTTTTTTACAAACTAATAAAATTTCGTGCCTTGAATCCTGTTCTTTTCCTTTGTGTGATTACTTTTAGCTGTTGATTTAACAAACATATTCAGTGTCTGTAACATGTCAGGTGCTAAAGCAAGAATCTGTGGTGAAACAAAAGCAGAACAGAAATGCCTTTGCCCTCTGAAGGTTCACAGTGTAAGGTGGGAGCCGGTCAAACAAAGCCAGGCCATTGTAAAACATCATAAACTATGCAAGAGGGAAAACAAGGTGGTGTGAAGAACCACCTTGGCAGGATAAGGGAAGACTTAGTTTATTTCATTTATTGTTAAGTAGTATTCTATTCTATGAATATACTATAATTTTGTTCTTGATTGTCTTATTTCTGACAGCAGAGGTGTTTCCAATTATGCATTAATTACATTAGGTTCGTTATGGTCATAATTTTTATTTCCATTAAAAAATTATCCTGTAGTGGAATTTTGGAGTCAAAGGATGTACGTTTAATTGTGAAGAAACTGCCAAAAGTTTATAAAGTGTGCCATTTTAGTCTCTTTCCAGTAGTTTCTGAGAGCTTCAGTTACTCTCTATCCTTTATAAGGCCTAATATTATCTTTCATGTTAGCAATCCTAGTGAGGTATAGTGCTGGCTTATAGTCACCACTAATTTTCTTTTCATAAGCACAAATTAACACTAATTTGATTGTTTCCTATCATACGTATCTACCATCTCCTACCCCATGCATTCCTTTTAGCGTACATAAGGTAATACATCTGTGTTTGGGAAAGTACTGACCCATTTACCTATAGTTTCAGTTTTCTTTTGTTTCTTTCATGAAACAAGCAATTGTTTCATTTTTGGGTACCCTGAGATTCCTCATCTCACTCAGTGTAATTATCCTCCCATTCTTTTATGTCGTAAAGGCTATTTGTCACATTTCTACATCAGTTGAGGATGAGAAATGTTTTCAAAATTATCAATGAGATGATACTTCAGCTCTCTTATTTTGCAATTTTTCCACTGCCCATGCTATTTATTTTTTATGCTTACTCATCCAGGAATGAAAAAAATCAATCTACTCAGATCTAATATTTGTGAACATTTAGCATGTGCAGTGTGTTCTTGAACCTGTTCAATATGTACTAGGCCATAAGTTTTCCAGTCCACAGCTGGAGGGCAGAATGACATGTCCTAGTTCAATATTAGCTTCTAACAGGAATGCTGAAGATGTGGCTTTCAATACTGATATACAATCTGCTCTTCTTTCACTGCCTGTTCTCCTGCACACAAAATAGAAAGCTTAAGCATCCCTCATTTGGGGGGTGCCATTCTTTTAAAATTATTCCTTTCCAATCTTTTGGGATATAGCAAAATGAGACTCTGTGTAACTTACTTCTGATGATGCAAATGCAAATCAAAGTGTCTCAGTAGCAGGGCAAATGTCAGACAGAAATTCTGCCAATAGTAACACGATAGAAGTAAAATGACAAATGTTTAAGGATGATTGCTTCTCTCAATAAATCAACTCTCTTCTACATGATTTCTCAAAAGCATTTGTAAAATTAGGTCAGTTTTTGTTGGCTTGTGGAGACTGTTTACAGCAGAGATTACTGATCAATTAGCTTATTTTCCTGTTGCAATGTTAAGAAATAGTGATAATGGTTGCTAGTACCTTCTAGAGAGCCTAAAGTGATTCCAAGTCTCCTCCTTGGAAATAAGCTTCATATAGAAATCAACACTTTTCTACTTTGGCTTTCCTCATACAATAAATTTCAGACAAAGGTCGACTTCCTGTTTTTTAGGCTCCTGGCTTTGCAAGAGATTGGGGACATCCTCTCAACTCAATGATTTCTAATAGCTGTCTTCTAAGATTGCAAATGTCCCCCAAAGGATCCTGGTACACACTAAATCAAGCAAGCCCATCCATCAGGAACACTGTGTGCTATAAGCTAGCACTGCCCTTGACTCATTTAATAAAGATTCATTTGATGTACTTATCAGCCATTCTTCAGTCATTCTAAAACCAAGAACATATCAATGTGCTACTGAGCCAGCCTAGCATGGCTGTTTGTATCAACTCTGGTAAAAATGCCTCCTTTTTTCCTTGTCCAGCTGATTATCACTTCTTTTCACCTTACTCCCTTGCTGCAAAGCAATGCTTGCTATGCCTATCCCGCTTCAATATTGATTATCAAGATGGTCCCCTAAAGTGAGCATTTGAGCTCATCATATCTGTGCTTTATGCAATTTCCCTTGATCACACAAATTGATTCAAGTTCTCATCTACTCTTTATAACATGCAAAATACTACATTATCAAAGCACAGAAGGAGAGATAATCTACAGTGGGTGGCTTTCTGCTTATACCCATATACTGCCTTTCCTTTGCAATGTGCTTCCAGGGGCCTTTTTATTTCTTATTCCATTCTTAAAGAACTCCAGAAAACAAATGTTATTATTAGCCTCTTTTTTCTGAGAGATGAAGGCACTAAGGTCAAACAGCGAAATAGTATGTGCTTGGCCACATGGTTGAGAAGCAGCCAGAATGGGGCCTTGCGACTGATGTTCTACAGACACCAGCATCAGTACTGTTCACTCTTCTACTCCATGGCTGCCTTTCCAGTCCATGAAGGGGATCCAGGTCTGAAAGAAAACTGAATTTGAAATAATAGTAATAATAATATAATTAATAATCAATTTCTTAGCATTTGCTATATTCTAGATACCATACTAATAATTTAAGAATTATTATTTTTAATCATTACAATTTTGAATATTAACTACTATCCATATTACTTGAAGAGGTAGGTTTAAGGAAACTTAAGTGACTTGCCAAAGTTACACAGTTTGGTAGAGACAAAGTTCAGAACTGTGTGTGAAGGCATAAAATTTGTTAGTGCATGTGTTTTAACAGTGGGAGGACAAGTAAGGCTTTTTGTAGTGTCCTAAGCAAGAAGAATGAAAAACTTAAAGAAGTACTCTATAATGGAAAGATTTAAGTTTCAATTCTAAGCCTGTCTCTGTTTACCTATGTGGACTTTAGAAAATATGTTCACCCTTTTGACTGCTGGCTTCTTATAAAATTAATCTGTTTTGAGGAGCATTATTTGTCATGGCACAGTCCAGTCAGGCCAGACATACATAAGGTCTAAGATCAAGTGCACTCTATAAAAGCAAGGCACCATTCTGATTGTTAGAATCTGGATATCCCTCATGTCACACCTTGTATTGATGCTCTGGGCTCCTACCTTGGTCCTATACTTCGTTAGCAGTTACTGTACCATACTTAGGAAAAGCTTTGTTCTTGAAGAATCTATCCATAGATTATATTCAGTTCTTTGTAATATAAAAAAACTCATTAAATGAAATTAGGCTGCCCTTTATGGAGAGTATATTTTTGATATCCCTGCTACTTGTTGCTAGGCAAAGCAAGGACAGTCAATAAACCAGGTAGATAAAGTCTGTGCCCTAAGGGTATTTAATATTCTGAGAATAAGTAGCAATCTTACCTCACTGTAGAGCAAACAAGATTTTCAGAGGGTAGAATCTGGAGCAGCTCTTGGCCAAGACAGAATTAATTTGTTCTTATGTTCAAGGTGATGACAACCACGAGAGATGCCGTTATACTATCACCTTAGTACTCAATATATGAGAAAGGTTCATTAAATACATTATTTCTAAGACTCTTTATAGCTCTGTGAGGTATTTTTATCTCCACTTTTTAAAAGAAAAAAGAGTCTGTGAGATACACTCAGGATCTCAGAATGGGTAGGCTTTCCTGTGCTCTTCCTGTCACTCTACGAATTCTACATTACTGGAACAAGACAGTTTTAAGGAGGTACCTTTTGTATAGGAAGCACCTGAACATGAGTCACAAGGGCTTGAACAACTATGCTGATAGGAAAGATATTTTTTATTTTCCAAAATTTCCACCCACACTTTGGCTAGGGCTGAACTGTGACTACCCAAATAGCTACTTTTTTGACAATTCATCAGTCTTTGTCGCTTTTCTATATTCAGTTAGTCCATTATTTGTAATGATGATATAATAGTTTTAGAATTTTCTAAGTATTGGAGTATAAATTTGAAGTCTGTGAGGAATAAGGGAATGATGAAATTTTGTGGAAACTGAAATTTGTTACACATTAGTTTTAAGTCTCTTCCAGATTTATAGTTTCCTTATTTGAGAATATCAAGATAGATTACATTGTCATAGTATTATTTACATAATACCTAGGTTTTATTAAAGTACTACAAAGGTTAAACTGTAAAGCGGGAGAATATACTTTTGATTGATACTTATTTGAATTTTTGCATTTTGAAGGAAAGTTTTTAAGAACATTTTAATTATTTGCTTGAATTTCATCCTCTTTAAGATAAATTTGTACCTATAAAAATGATTCCTTGAAAACTTTCTATCATAACCAGAAGTGTAAGCAATGATAATTATTATTCTAAGCCATTAGAGTACCATGAAGTGGATCATATCTCTTCTTTTCAGAAACTGGAACCTTATCTTTCAATCAACTATGTTGTTTATATTTCAGTCATAACCACTTTTACATCTAGCAGATTGTAAACTGAAAATATCCACAAAATTCTGCAGCCCGTCTGGGGGCAACAGGTAGAATCTGAATCAGACTTCATCTCTTTTGTCATCTGGATTTCCCTTTAGTTCTTTGTTTTGAGTTTTATTGTGTTTTGCTTTTGGTTCTTGAGACAGGGTCTCGCTATGTAGTCCTGGTTGGCCTCAGACTTTAATACTTCTGCTTCAACCTCCTCAGTGCTGCTAATGTTGGTATTACAGGTATACACCAGCATGCCACCTTGCTAAAGTTTTTTTTTATGCTTAAGAAAAAGCCACTGACTTGGGACATAGGTGACCCTCTGTAACATTTTACAGAGTTTGAAAAGATTAGGGTCACATTTTTATGTATTTCTGTGCTTCAGCACAACAACTTCCTGTCTAGAAACCCTGCTTTCACTGGGGCCATTACCTGAGCACCTAAAATCCAGCCTGGAGGGAGAAACAGTGCCACAGGTCAATGACATCTGCTCAGTTCCTTTGAACTTGGTTGCTGATGTTGTGCCTGTAGCTGTCACTAGGGAGCAAATGTTACACATCAGGCAAATCAGCTGGTTTCAGCCTTCTTATAAGCAGATCACCAGGCTGAAGGAAACTCACCTAAATGGTGTTTGAGGACACGTGTCTGAGACACTGTCAAAGCTGCTGTGAACACAGTTGGAGGGACTGATGCAATGACCTAAACTGGGGAGTCAAACTGCTCTCTTTGGCAATGAAGAAGGGATGGGGATGTAAGGAAAGAGAACAAAGTCCAAAAGGTAAAACAAAAACAAATTAGGAAACTAAAAGATATTTCTTCCAGCAGCCAAAATATTTTTCTGTTTAGAGAACTAGTATCTCTTACTTAACCACAAATAACAAAAAATAAAATTAGATTAAGTGACCAATTTACTAAACAGCAATGACAAAGAAATTAGGGTCAGGAATTTATGATCTAAGTCTGAGGAAAGGGAGAAGCAAAAAAAAGATAGTGGAGAGAAGAGGATCCTGTCAGTCTCCGGCAGAAGTGTGGCTTTTGTCCAGTGCTAAGGACGGCAGCTCTACAGCATCTCTCAGACCTGAGGGAATGCTCCGCAAAATTGAGGGCACATTGTAATAAAACGTTGTGTTTATTCAAGCATGCATAAGATGACTTTGTCAGGTGATGCTATGATAGGGCCCAGAGTTAGCACCATTGGAGCTAATAAAGAGAATCTTCCCAGAGCAAGACTTCTTGATCTTCTGCCATTGGGGCTATCTGGGGGAAGAGGGGTTGCTGAGTGTCTAAAACTTGCTGATTTAGAACAAGAATGAGTGATCAGAAGAGAAGCTGGAGGTTGTGGTAGAAGGGATGGATGGGCTGGCTGGAGATAGGATTCGATCAGCTCCTTCAATACACCATACCCCTCCTGCGTTCCCTTTGTGGGGGCAGGAATCCAAGGCAGGCTTTCACTCTAGCCAGATAGGTATCATTCCTTCAGCCATCCAGGCTAACCATCTTCATGCTGTTACTTGTTCCAAGCAGTGCTTCTGCAGTGCTGCTGATCCAAGGTGGTAACCCTACGTGGGAAGGAAACCCTGAATGTTTGTCTTCTTGACACTTTGCCCCAACCACTGTTTTACTGAGCAACAGTCATGGGTAATGGAGACTTCCCTGAAGGAGCAGGTTTCAACAACAGGCCTGGGGGGATGGCACTAGGCTAGTTGACTGGATTAGTTTCACCTTCCTCCAAGATTTAAGTCCTTAGGTGTTTATCTCTGTCCCCAAGGACTAAAGAGGAGATGAGGAGACTGCCTTGAGTGATACAGCTTGAGTAGATGAGCAATGGTGCTTATGCAAATCCATTTGGCTGAATCATTCACCTGAGTCCCAGTGAAGGGTTGCATCCCCCCTGGTCCCCACCTTGGATCTCACCAAGGAGGACGCCTTCCCATAGGAAATCCCAGCAGTTAGACTGGGAAAACAGACAGAAAAAGATGAGTTGTCCTCGTGCTTCATTAATGTTAAAGAGGGGATTATAGTTTCAAACAATCCCAGGGAGCCTGTGGGTCCCCCTCTGCTATACCAGAGTCACTTTCCCTCCTTGCCACTTATGATTTAATTTCTTACTATGACATACATTCTTAGCAAATTGATTCACTTTGAAGTTTTAAAAATGTTGGGGTTATAGAGAACTACAGGCCAATCTCCCTAATGAACATAGAGGCAAAAATCCTCTATAAAATACTGGCTAACAGAATGCAGCAAGTCATCAAGAAGATTATACATTATAATCAAGTGAGATTCATTCTAGGAATGTAAGGATGGTTTAATATGTGAAAATCAATAATCATATCAATACAGCCAAAGAAAAGAATCACATGATCATTTCAATAGATGTAGAAAAAACTTTTGATAAAGTCCAACACTCATTCATGATAAGATCTCTATGAAATATCAAAATAGATGGATTTTACCTCAATCTAGTTAAAGCCATCTATTACAAACCAGCAGCCAGCATCATATTAAGGGATCAAAAACTGAAAGCTTTTGTTCTGGAATCAGGAACAAGACAAGCATATCCATTATCACCACTCCTATTCAATATAGTGCTGGAAACATCAGCCAGAGCAATTAGACAAGAGAGAGAAATAAAAGTAATAAGGATAGGAAAAGAAGAGGTTAAATTATCATTAGACGATCTCCAAAACTCCACAGAAAGACTTCTAGATGTTAATAACTAAATTCAGTAATGTAGATGTGTACAAAGTCAACACTCAAAAATCAATAACATTCCTATACACAAACAACAAACTCATTGAGCAAGAAATAAGAGAGACCACACCCTTCACAATAGTATCCAAAAAACTGAAATACTTAGGAATCAATCTAACAAAGCAAGTAGAAGATCTATTCAGTGAAAACTGCAATACTCCGAAAAAAGAAATCAAAGAGGATCTCAGAAAATGGAAAGACATTCCTTGTTCATGCATAGGAAGAACAAACATTGTGAAAATGACCATTCTCCCAAAATTGTTATACAGACTTAATGCAATTCCAATCAAAATATCATTAGAACACCTCACAGATCTAGAGAAAACATTCTTAAAATTCATCTGGAACCAGAAGAGACCTAGAATAGCCAAAGAATTCTGGACAACAAAGGCAAGGCAGGAAGCATCACAATCCCTGACTTGAAGTTATACTACAAAGCTACTGTGATAAAATCAGCATGGTATTGTAATAAAAACAGACATGAGGATCAATGGAATAGATTAGAAGATATGACCACAACTACAAATACACAAAGCTGTCTTTGAGAAAGGGGCCTAACATGTCACTGAAAGAAAAATAGCCTCTTTAATTGTGGAGCTAGAAAAACTGGCTTTCCATATGCCAAAAACTAAAACTAAAACAGCCTATCACCATGCACTAAACTAAAGTCAAAATGGATCAAAGATATAAATATTAAAACGAAACACGAAATATGTTGAAAGACAAAATAAGTAGAAATCTCAAAGACATAGGTGCGGGCAGAATTTATCAACAAAAATCAAATTGCATAGAAAATACTTCCCAGATTCAACAACTGGGATCTTGTCTTATTAAAAATTTTTTGCATGTCAAAAGAAACCTCAGAGTGAAAAGAAAACCCATGAATTCAGAGAAAAATCTCAGTCAACTGTCCCTTAGACAAAGGACTTCTATCTAGAACATATAAAGAATTTTTAAAAATCAGACCCCCAAAATTCAAAGACCCAATCCAAAAATGGGCATCTGGGATGTATACAAACTTCTCAGATGACGAAATACAAATGGCAAATAAATACATGAAAAAAAGTTCAACATTATTGATCATTAGAGAAATGCAAATTAAAACAACACTGAGATTCCATCTCCCCCAGAAAGAATAGCCAGGATC
The DNA here is from genome assembly GCA_004027295.1 of Dolichotis patagonum. Taxonomy (NCBI): domain Eukaryota; kingdom Metazoa; phylum Chordata; class Mammalia; order Rodentia; family Caviidae; genus Dolichotis; species Dolichotis patagonum. The sequence continues at coordinate 99,071 of PVJX010000854.1, forward strand.
AAGAAAACTACCAACAACAAATGCTAGAGAGACTGCAGGGAAAAAGGAACTCTTCTACACTGTTGGTGAGAGTGTAGACTGGTGCAACCACTGTGGAAATCAGTCTGGAGGTTCCTCAAAAAGCTAGGATTGGAAGTCCCATTTGACCCAGCTATTCCACTTCTGGGCATATTCCCAGAAGAATTGAAAACATCATACCACAGTGATATACGTGCACCCATGTTTATAGCAGCACAAAAGATGTTGGGGTTAAGAAAGTGATTCCAAGGTATCTGTACATTTCTATCCTAAAATGGGTTGAATATTGTATTCTGCCAAAATTCATGGTGAAATCTGAATTCCAATATGAAGGAGACATTAGGGAAATGATTAAGTCATTTGAGTGAGGTCTCACGAACGGAATTAGTGTCCCAGTGAAAGAGCTACACATCTCTTTCTGCCATCTGAAGACACAAGAGTCAGCAAGCTGCAGCTCAGGACCCTCATCAGTTTCCAACAATGCTGGCACCCTGGTTTCAGACTTACGCCCTCCGTAACTGTGGAAAACAAATTTCTATTGTTTATAACTCACACAGCTTATTATGACAGCCTAAACTAGGACACCTCTGAAACTCTTTCTTTTGGGGAAGGTCTTGCCTTGTCTTCCCTGAGTGAGCCTGCACACACACTGGAGAACCTGCTTGTGTCTGGGTTAGTACCCAGTCCCTGCGGGAGCTGCAGCCTTCCCTGATCCTTAGCAACCCTCATGTGGTCCAGTGGAAGACAGAGGAAGATTTCAGCAGACACAGTTTTCCTACTGGCTGAGGACAGCTTTTGCTAGAGACTGGTTTCTTGTTCTGCTTGTGCTCACTGAGGTCTTGATCTGCTCATGGCCTTACATTCACTGACTCTGGTCTCCTGGTTTATGCCATGGCTTTTTCTCATGCAAAACTCTCTGCCATCAGGCAAAACAGATCAAGACCAAGCCAGTCTTGTATTTCAGAGGGTGGTTTTGTAAGTGCTTCCAACTAAGGCAGCCATGGGCAGCCTCCTGAAAGGAGCAACAGCATTTCTCCCACACACCATTTTGGTGGCCAGAACATAGACAATTAGAATACTGTGGGCATTTCTATTCTGATAAGCAAAACCCAGTTGATTTCTGTCCTGTGTTTCTCTCAACAAACCAGGCCATTTCCAGTGGCCTGGGAAGAAATCATCCTGAGGTTATTATCCAAACACTGATTCTCCCAGCACTTAGTGAATGTCTCCCATCTGTCAGGCCAGGGTTCTAGAGATACAAAGCTGAATGGCAACACTGCACAAAGCCTGAGGAATCAAAGAGTCCAGGGTAAGACTCTCAGTGAAGTGTCTGTGCTCAGGGAAGATATCTTTTGGGCCCAGTTAGCCCTCACTGTGGTAAGGGAAGGCTACTCTCCATGCTGGCTTCTCCTGGTGGGAGACAGGGATGAAGTGTGCTGAGTTGGGGTGCAAGGAGATGCTTATTCTCACAGGAGCCAGTCTTTGGAGAACTCCTTCTATAGTCCCAATTAGCTTTAAAGATCCCCAAATGTGCTTGCCCTTGGTAAAGCCCCCTTTCTCCATGTATGTCCAGATTCTGAGCAGGCAAATAACCCATGCATGAAAACTTCAAGAAAATAGGACCATTTTTTTATCCCCATCCCTTTATTTCCTCTTTTCATTCTCTTTGCTTTTATCTTGCCACACAAACTATGCCTAGAAAGACTAGTGTCTCCTCTTTACCTAGAAGACTGAGCCTGAGTTTCTCATCTTGTCCTTTTGTGGAGTGTAGGTTTACTGCAGGGCTGTTGAATGGGGTATCAGGATAAATTATTCTACTGGCCCATATCTATAAGAATCTAAAATTCATCAGGCTTAGTATATTACTTTTCCCAGAAACTTGAAAATTAATATTTTTCTTAAACATTAGTTTTCACTTTTCCATTTGGTGCCTGTTAAAAACTAAAACCCTCTCCCACCTCTTCTACCCACCATACAAGCAAGCCTTCTCTAAGTCCCAAGCCCCAGCTCTGGGACCACTTGACATAGAATGTGTCCTCATGTTTTCTAGCAAATCATAGTCTTATCTTGATCCGAAAGTGAGCACTAATAAAAATCCGTACTTTAATATGCTACCAATCATTAACAGTAGACTGCACCTTTCACCAGGTTGTGAAGAATGATTATGTAGGGCCACAGGGTTCACATTCTCAGGGTAGGAAGTGCAGAGGAGAATGTCACTTGGCTTCAGGACTCCTAACCAAGATGTGCCAAGCTCCAGCCAGGCCTGTTGATGAGATGACAGACCACAGCAAGACCACAGGTGAGAGATGTGGGTCATTTTCCATTTCCATTTCTGTCCATTCTTATTCTCTTGCACCTTTCTAATCTGGAACTGAAAATGGGCAGCAGTGAGGAATGACTAGGAAGTCACTGGTGGCAAAGGGTCTATAGGCTGGTTCAGGTTTTGACAAGAGCCAAGCAAGGAGATACCTCATTAACTTGTGAGGCCAATGTAAGGGCTCCTTCAAGACACTGGGAGTTCCAAAGAGAAAGTGTGAGTCAAACCATGGAGCAAAGATTAGTGCAGTAACAACACAGTGGTCGCAGAGCAGACCAACCCATGGAAAGGAGAAAAGATAATCACTGACAAGGAAGCTGTGTTGGTGTGGAGTTAAGAATATCTCCAGATCTTACCAGAAGGTGAAGAACAGCCACTGAAACCTATGCCAGAGAGATTTGGGCTGATTGTTTAACAATGCTTTTTGTGTGTAGTAGTCTTGGCTTTACAGAAAAGGTACGCGTAAAGCACTGAAAGGCCCATATGACACACTCTCCCTCTCTCAGTTTCCTCTGTTATTAACATTTGCATTCATGCAGTACATTTATGATGACAAACCAATTCTGATGTGTTATTATTAACTAAAGTCTATAGTTTTTATTTGTGTTTATCATTTGTGTTGTTCATTTCTGTAGGTTTTAACAAATGCATGGTGGCATGTACCAATCATTATAGTCTCATACGAAATAGTTTCACTGCCCTAAAAATCCCATGTTTCACCCTTCCTCTTTCCTTCCCCCAAATTCCTAACAACCACTGATATTTTTTTCTGCCTGTATGACTTTGCCTCTTGTAGTCAGGGGCTGTACACAGAACAATTAGAATCAGGACGTGGAGTTTATAATATTATTTTTATGATGGTCACCCAGAGTTAACACAAGTAAATGTAGGAAATCTATCCCCAACACTAAAGACATAAAATATTTAGCCAAGGGCCTGAATCCCACAGCAATGTCCTGCATGAGTCCAGATGAAAACCCAGAGCTCATGACAGTGCCTCCCATGAGTCCAACTGGAGGTCTAGAGCCCATAAGAAGGACTCAGCGCCGGTGTCTCTTTTACGGATCCATGCTGGGATCCATGCCCAAAGGTCAGTGGTGGAAACTAGGAAGTCTATGCCAGCAGGGTGAAGGATCTGTGCTGGTAGGTTGAGGGTTCTGGGCTGGAGCCGAGAAGTCACACTCACAACAAAGACCAGGGCTGTCCTGAAAAGCACCACAGCCATCCTCAGCGACATGGAGGCCCCAAGCTCCTCCGACGACAAGTACGGTTGAGTACATGCCAGGAAGCCAGTGCGACGAGTTCATCCTGGAGACAAAGTGGCACATGTCTTCCTCTCCAGAGCCAGGAAGCAATGCTTGATATGAGGACCAGAGCTTCTCCAGGAGAAACTAATGGCTCAAACAGCAACACATAGGAGAACCCACAATGCCTCAATGTGCCTCAAAGCATTAACACCACTTCCTTTTCCTTCTCCTTCTCCTTCTCCACATCTCCATTTATGCTGGCAACTTTCCTCAGGTGAAACATCTAAGCTCAGGAGCATGGAGATATAATCCAGGTGGCATTAAGTTGACCACCAGTTTTTAATCTGTAACACCTCTTCTAGAATGTCATGTAGTTGGAATCCTGCAAAATGTACCATTTAATGTGAGCTTCTTTCATTTAGCTTTCAAGTTTGCTTCATGTCTTTCTGTTGCTTGATAGCTTATCTCTTTTTATCACTGAGTAATATTCCATTATATTATATGAATGTACCATAATTCAATAAGGAAGCTATTTCAACAAGAGGCAGAAACTTTGGAAAAGGTAGATGAAGAGAAAATAACAAGGGACATAGGACATGATAGCAAGAACAAGGGAGGTTTTAAAGAAGTAGAAAAACACGCTACAGAGGTGGGCACAAAGCTCTGAACTAGCACAAGGCATGGTACTTGTGGCCAATGCTCAGTGAAAGAAGCCAGCCCCCTCACTGACATCTGCCAACCTTTCTCTGTTGTTATAGATGATACAGTAACCATGTTGGCTTCTTCGTCAAAACCCAGCACATCATAGACATCCAAAATACTATTTGAACCAACAAAACCTCCATTACTCTTTTCTGAAAACTAAAGTATCCAGATATCAGAAAATTACTGACCCAGAAGCCCTTGAGGCTTTCATCCTGGGCAGGTCAGAGAAGCTTGCTTGTCTGAGTACCTCCATGCCTGAAACCCATGACTACTTCTCTTTTTATTTCTCTGCTCTTGATTTGTGAAAAGCTCTGTGTACAGAACTCAAGCCCTCATCTTTCAACACAGTCATAAGCCAAGAGAATCAGTATAAACTCCATGGACAAAAGAGTAAATAAGGTGATCTGGGTGTGAAGAGACAGCTAGGAGAGGAAGAGGAGCCAGCTGCACTTGCCAGATGTTCATATTTGAGAGGAAAGAGTATCTATGTAGCACTAACAATAGTCCACATGCAGTGATGTGGAGCCCAGTGTGAGGGATGCACCTAACAATCTGGGTGGAAGGGGACAGCTATCTGGGGAATCTCATAAATCACCAAAAAATTTTGAGACCAAAAGTAGTCTATCAGTTGGAACTTATAAATCCTTAGATTCTTTGCAAAAGAGTTTATCACCTGGACTTGCATCTTGGCTCAAGGTCATGGTTTAAAATCATTTCTAGGGGATGGTGGTGCTGTTCCTTGGTACTCAGATAACACTCTGTGTGATGAAAGGGTGAATGAGCACAGTAATATGTTTGGGTATTTTGCTTTGGATCTGTTCATATCCTACCCATACCTATGCTCGCATGAGTTACATAGTCAGCACAAGGCTAGGGAGTTCACAAAAATGTCTAACACAAGAGAAAGAAATCAGAGGCCTCTTTGCTAAAAACTGTTTGGCAGGGCAGGGTTCATCCAAAGACAGACACCTTGCGCCTTGCCCCCATTTCTGATTACATAAGTAGGGAACTTGAAGGTTACTATGAGCAGTTGATTACATACAGGTGGTAGGGGAGACGTTGGGATGCTAAGGAGTAGCTGTTCCCCATCTTGAAGCCTCCTGAATGTACTCCTTGAAGGAGAGCATGTCTGTGGGAAGGAGGGCATGTGGTGACTTTGTGTGCTCCCAGTGTGCGAATCTAGAGCTCTTCAAACCACAGGATAGTAGAAATAGCCCAAGTGATTTCCACATAATTGGAAATTCAAATAAAGGAGAGTCAGACTTGGATCTCAGCACAGCATAAGCCTTGGGGCAGCTGGTCTTTCCTAATGTATCACCATCTGGCAGCTTGGGCACCTTGACAGTCTGTGGGGACATTTCTTGCACATATGAGTCCCATCTCTAGAGAAAAGCATGAACCTAGCATTAATTCTCTGTGTCTGGGCTGGGGCTAGAGCTCATTGGAAGAGTAATTATCTAGGATGTGCCAAGCCTTGGTACAAATTCCAGCATCGTGAAGTACAGAAGTGCTTACATACAAAAATCACTGTGAGAAAAATACGGAGCCTGAATCCCACAAGAGTTTGTTTTCAAGGAACATCTGTTAATTAGGTATTAATCAGAATAGAATTTACATCTCATTTTCTTGGTCATTAGACTTCATGCATGAAACTTCAGAGCAAAGTCCAGCATTTGACAGAGGAAAAAAGAGAAGTCAAATCTCTGGCCCATGTTATTCTGTCTTGGGAATGTGACTCAGTCACCATACAAATCCTTTCTCTCTCTCTCTCTCTCTCTCTCTCTCTCTCTCTCTCTCTCTCTCTGCCTTATCCCATCCACATCTTTTCCCGTGCTTTTCAGAATCCTCTTTCAATATAGTTCTTTATATCCCAACCTATGCTCTTTCTTTCCACCCTGCCCTATATTTTCTTGCCATAGACTCTTAAACTCATTTAAATATACACTTGTAAGGAAAGTAAAATCTCTGTGAAGGGCTTGAGGTCCCCAGGAAAATGAGAAAGGAAATAATGCTAAGGCTGATGCTAGAGGTCACAAGCAGCCCTGCATTTCTATGGATATTAAAGGACAAGTGTTCATGACATAATGCAAAGCTGTGTGTTTATGGCATAATCTTAACCTGTAGGTCATTTATTAACTCATATATTCTCTCCATATGTAACAAAATAGGGCTTAGCATTACAAACACAGATGAAACATGGTCCTTGTTCCCAATGAAATGCTTGGGGAGACAGGTCAAAGTGCCAACAGTGGTGCTAACAATTGTGATGAAATCTATGATCTCCTGGGGACACTAAGGCCAGAGACTGCATGAGAGGTCTCAGAAGCCAACTGTATTGAACTGGAAAGAACTCAGGACTAAAGTCGAAGCTGGAAGGAGAAAGGCTCTAGGTAGCATATTCCTGGAGAAGGGATCTCATAGCAAGGACAAAAGCACTGAGGTGGTATCTGGAAAACTAGAGTTCAAAATCTACACCATTAAACATTTGGTCTCTGGGAAAGTGAGACTAGGCAACCAAGCCGGGATGGACATGGAGGCCAGGTTAGAAGCTGGAAGCTATGGAAGATTTGGGAAAACTACATGCAGGAGAAAGGTATAATCAGATTTGCTTGCAAACAGACAGTTCTGGTAGAAATATGGAGATAAGTTTGGAGAGGTGAGACAGAAAACATTCAGGACATTTTAAGAGGGTATAACAATAAAATAGATTGGAAATAATTCTCCTTAGAAGTTTTTCTAGCTCCATACCTAACTTCCTGGTAGAGAAGAGAGAATACTAATGAGAAAGCTTTCTAAAACCAACTCACTCATTAATTATATCATTTCTGTGCTACTGGTGACCTTAAAGACTTTGTCTTACTGTCATGATCATGTAAAATCACCACTGTATAAATACTTCCTCCTGATAAAACCAGCTATCCAACCAGTATCCATACCTGCTTCTCATAGTCTATGCCCATCGCCTGGCTCAGCATGCAGGCACTTGGCATCTCCCCACAGCTCTGCTAGGAAGAAATAGGTGCACAAATGTCCAGACACTCATTCTAGAACAGGACATCAGAATACAATAGTTTCCTCAGGAAAGGTCACAGGCCACATAATGTTCATCTCTTCATTTCATTACCAAAGATCTGTGCTTTTCATGTCAGAAGAAGAGCATTTGATTAGCTATCAAGGCAAAATTATTTTTAAATACTGTATTTAGAAGATAGAACAAACTGCCTACCATTTGTTAACTATGTGACATTGGATGGGGAAAAGTACTTAACTGCTCTGTAATTCGGCTCCCAATGAAGTATGGAAGAACTTCTATTAATCTTGTAGGGTTTTCATAACAAACAGTAAAATGTAGTGCCTCACAGTTCTGAAGACCAGAAAGGTACAGCCAGGGTGTCACAAAGGTTATTTCTCTTCTGGAGTCTGAGAAGAATCTGTTCCATGCTTTTCTCTTAGTTTCTGGTACTTTACTGACAATCTTTGACATTCTTTAGCTTGTAGAAGAATTACTCTTTATCCCATACTTCATCTTCACATGGCATCTTCCCTGTGTATCTGTATCTAGATTCCCCTCTTTTATCAGAACATAAGTCATATTGGGGATTAGGGTCCATTCTACTGACCTGATCTCAATTAATTACAGCTATCTACAGTTTCCTCATTTCCAATTCTGGTCCCATTCTAAGAGGACTTCAATGTATGTGTGAGCAAATGGGGGAGCACAGTTCAACCCGAATACCACCTAATAGAGTTTTCGATAAGAATTAAATTATTTAACTCTTTTAAAGTACTTGCAATGCAGCCTAGCACTTAGAAAGCTCTCAATAAATATTATGCTATGCCAGATTTAAATAAAAGGCTCCAAGGATAGCAGAATGTATTGAGATTTCTCTGATTTTATGGCTCGTAGGGTTTTAATTGGTCAGGGCTTATGTGACACAAAGAGACTATTCTGAATAATACTTTGAGCAAAAGGTGCAGAATGAGAAGGGATAGATGCAGTGACTTCTAACTTTTCTTCCTTTTGCCTCATAATTATGTCCTATATAATGAAATTAGCCCCAGTGGAGAAAAGCAGCTGCTATTTCTTATCGAGAGGAAAACAATGAAAACCCTGTCCTCCTAATGAGCCCACAAACAAGCTTCTAGGTTTCTGTGGCTCACCCTGGGCCAGAGCAGGGCAGCCCTGACAAGCTCAGTAGAATATGTTCTGCACAGGTAGATCCCAGGCTGCCTTGGGAAGCAACTGACATAATTTAAAGTGTTTGCTCACCCCAGATCACCTTAGAATTAGCCCTTGCAAAAATCAAGTACTGTGTGTGTGTGTGTGTGTGTGTGTGTGTGTGGTTGCCACCACTGAGCTACATAATCTTTCCTAAGGTTGCCAAGGCTGGCCTTAAATTTGTAACACTCCTGCCTCTGCCTCCTCAATTGCTTTTATTACAATGAGGTGCCATCACACCTGGTTCAGTGTACTCTTTTTCAATGTGTGAGATTTTTTAAGCAAGAATATGTTTCATACCTGATACTAGAAACTAAGTACTGGAGAGTGGAGTAAAATGAATTAGCCAAGGGTGCTCTAGTGCAGGTTGTGAAAGGGGTAGTTTCCTCAGAACTCTCAGTGAGCTATTTTTATCCTATCTCTTGCCTGCCATCCCCCTGCTCTCATAATTGTAGGTTTAAGGGGGCAGGCAAAGCAGAACACCGGCTCCCAAGTGGAGCCAGCATCTCTTGGTGTTTTGAGGACAAGTCACTTCTTCTGGGTAAACTGAGGCTTCAATCCTGCCTCTAGGTAAAGATAAACCCTCCAAAATATCTCTAGGTGAGTATACATTAACTTCTAGTCTAAATGGTTTGGCAGCACAAGCCAGTATGATAGTGAGTCTTGCTGACCTTCAGATCAATAACACCCTGGGCCAGAACCTCAAGGGGATGCTATTGACCCTTGTTGTTGCAGTAGGCATGCCAGCCACAGGTGAAACTGAATTTTCTGGGAAAGTGCAGAGAAATAGGTGCAATTAATGTAAATGATACATTGTATTCATTCCAATACATTTATTTCACTGCATAATAATATAATTTTGAATGAAATATTTCCATCCCTATGTCCTATGATGCTTTTGAAATTCAGACTGTATTTCACACTGACAGCACACTTCAGTGGGGACCCAATCCATTTCCAATGCTGTAGAGCTACACGATGTGAGCAAGAGCTGCCATCCAGGATATTGTCACAGGGATAAGCCTACCAAGAGTTCATCATGTTGTGAGCTCTGTGGCCTATGGGGATTCTTTCCACCCTGATATTTGATGATCAGAGCACTAGCATGCACAGAACACTTGCATGCACCACGTATTCTAAACAGAAACAGATGCAGCAAAATACAATCATGACTTTGCTCTTCCCACCCATCCCTCACCACAAGCCTTCAATGGGCTGGTCTCAGGCAAAGTCACCTGGTCAGAGTTGGAGACAACTCCTGTGGTCTCTGGCCAAGCCGTCCCTTTTATTTCTCAGCAGTGGGTATATTAGATACAAACTCTGCCTTCCTTGATGTAACTGCTTCTAATCTTCCCTAGTTTCAGAGTAAATTATTAACAATCAACCTAAGTCATAGTGAGCCAGGAGTTAAGTCTTATTGTTAGACTGTGTGCTTTCCAGATATACATGCCCAAGAGGACTTTGGCCTCATTGGGTTCACCTAGCTCCAGAGCAGAGGAACACAGAAATACAGACCTATGATTTTATTAGAAGAGATTCAAAACTAAAGCTTAGGAAACTAACCTTAAGAACCTAAATCTATGTGGAAACTATTCTTCAGAACATGAACTTTACTATTTGACCTCCCAACCAAACAAGGGATTTCAGAGAATAAAGTCACATTACTTTAGAAGGAACTGGAGAAGTGTGGAGTGACACGGGGTTTTAAAGAGACTTACAATCATTCCATAAAATAGTTCTCAAAAATGGTAAGCTCTTAGAAGATTTGATTTACTAGCTACACAGACCCACCATGAAATTAACACATCTTGGAATTTAGGTTGAAATGGAAGTGGGAAATGATTTATCCCTTCTCAGTATATGAACGAGGCATCTGAAATAAACAGAAGAAATAAAGTCCAGAGAGAAAAACTAACAACTTATAGGTCAGTTTGATTCCTATATAAGGAGAGCTAGAAGCCAAAAGATGCCTCACAACATCCAAGAACCATTTCTCTGAAGTCGTTCTAGTAGTTCCCTAAAGTTTTGTGGATGCAGAACAACTTTCCTCCATTGACGCCACACAAAAGTGGACTTTTCCCCCAAATCATGCCAAAATATCATCATTATCAACAACTAATAACACCTGAATTTGTCAAGTATTTGTTACATGTGTGGAATTATACTAAACTTGACTGTTCTGTTTCCTCAAGTGTAATGGCAAGATGATTTCCCTTCTGGATCCTCTTGTTGCTTGAAAGATTGAGTAAATACACATAAAATGCTTAGAATTCCACCAGCCCATCTTACCTAGAGCCTTGATGGATCCCTATTTTGACCACCAGGACCTTATCCTGTAAGGAAGGGAAGTGGGTAAGGTACAGGCAAGGTTGTCCTAACAAATAGACACAGTAGGAGAGGGCCTGTGTGGTACAGTGGTCGCCTTGACCTTGACTGTGACACATTTAATCAATCTACTCTACCAGGACTGTTCGTTGATTCACTTGTTATCTTGAAAGTTTAGGGGCCCGTTACTTAAAGCAAATATGCTTCTAGAAGGTAACTTTTAATCAGCAAGTCATTATCAGCAATTCTTTTAAACAGACATTTAAAAGAGCAAGTTCTCACAGGGAAGGGCACAGCCTTCTGATATCTTAGAATTCTGTCTATAAGTAGAAATGGCCATTTGGCACCTACTCCTATCCATTGTAGAATAATTTTTCTGTAAAGCTAAAGTCATCTTGAGGCTACAATTTTTCAGTTGAGAAAAATATTTTGAACACTCTTAAGCTCTGAGTAACTGAGTTGGCAGAAGAAGATGGAGAGGTTTAAATATACCAGGATGTTGCAACGTTCTCAGGAGTATCTCAGCACACAGCCCTGAGGTCTCGACCCTCTCCCCAGTTCTGGACTTTCTAAATTGGAGCTACCACATGTTCACATGGGTTTCCATAGATGATTTGGGCGAACTCACACAAGGCCAGGATTCCCTTTGAACTCTCTGCTCTTTGCTCAATGTGAACTAAAGGGGAAAATATCTGGCATCTAGGGGACTCCAGGATCTCCTAGGCCTTGGTTAAATTAAGAAAATGCGTTGGTGTCCTTCAGAGGAAGGGGCCCTGATATCAGGACACATTTTGTGGCCACAGAAGGCATACCTATGGGCTGAATGGAGGATTTGAGGCTGACAGCCAGAACCCAGTAGAAGCCTTCTATCCAGATATATGATGTACCTTTAACAAGTGACATTGATAACTCAGTGTTCGCAGTGGAGAGTGACAAGGAAACAGACCGATGAGACTGGAGAAATAATTGGGATCTTTCACCAGAGGAATGCAATGACTGTGTACTCTTTAGGAGACTGACTTATGGAAAAGAGGAGTAAGACTCTTCTTTGCTTCAAATGACAAAAGTCAGAGCAATGAAAGGAAATTTTGGGGTGGCCAGGGTCTCTAGCAATGAGAGTGATCTACAATGCACAGCTATAGTGTGGCACCCTTCTTCACACCTGATGTGTTCACACAGTTGACTGCGTAAAGGGATGAACATGGAACTGAGGAGGGACTACAGAATCCCTCAGATTAATATTAACTGTGGGAGAATAGTTTTATATTTTTAAAGTTGGTGAACAATAAAGGTGCGCTATGTTTGGTGTTTCACAAATGGCAACCTGCCACACTAACCACTTCATATGTGGAAAATTTAAGAAACAGTGTATTGGTGAAAATACTTTTAAGAAACTGGTGGGAAACAAAAGGAAGTACCTGTGGCATGAGCAGGAGTGTGAACTGTGAAGGCAGCCCACTGTTCAATCCTGCCTCAACTTGCATTTGGTTCTATGAATTTGACAGGTTACCTGACTTCATGTTTACAGTTGAAAATAGAAATGATAACATTTCCCTACTGCTGTTATGGCCAGTCCACAAGCTGTTAATGTACCTCAAACATGATAATTATGCCTGACCCATGATGAGCTCTCTGTAAGTGTGTGTGATGATTACAATGGAGGGAGAAATCAGTATTATTTCTTAAGTCTGCAGGAGCATTTGAACAATAAAACACTGGCTTTTTAACAAAAAACACATAAATCTTTTGATTTGTCATCTAATGAAAAAGAAAATTTAATATGATTGCCATGTTTGTAATAAAAGATACTTCCTTAGAGACCTGTGCAGGAGTGATAAATCCAGTCGGTAGAATGAATGGCAGCCAGTCCTGTGACAGAAATAAATCAAGAAGTATGAGATCTTTTCGGAGTGAAGTTTAAATAGCACAGTCCTTGGAATTTTCAGTGTTTTCAGGGCTATGTCATAGCTTCTTTGCTCCTTAAGAGAATCCAAAATCAAGGTTTCGTCTAGAAACTCATTTGCCCCTGTGTTGACAATGCAGGAACATCTGAATAACAACCTAATATCCCTGACTTGCATTTTGTTTACATAAAAGGATCACCTGGATTACCAGAGGAGATGAAGGGAAGGGGAAACAAGAGGCCTTTACATTTCTCATCTTGGGAGTTTGTGCTGAAAGGGACTAGTACAATCCTTAGAGCCAGCTGGTTTTTCTAAGCACTTTAGTAAGCTATTAGCTAATAAAAGGAAAGGGAGAGAAACCCCTAATGCTTCTCTCAGGACCTATTAATCCACTCTAAAGATCCTGCTTGCTTATTTGTCTAAATGAACTGGATCGCAGGGTAAACAGCAGAGACCTCCTGCTGTTGAGCAAAACATTTCCCAGTCATGACGGTGGTGCCACTTTGTTTCTGTGTGAAACAAGGCTTTTCAGTCTTGACCCTGAAAAAGCCATTACACGTGACAAGGTGAGCTCATTTTCATACTCCCCATCTATTAATACAGTGAGACAATGGACAACTCTAGATGAACTTTTTGGAAACTGGATGATGCCAAGAACAAACAGCTAAAGTAATTTCATTCCTTTTAGATTGGCCCTTATTTTAAAATGGTAAGAACTGTCTGCTTCAATACTGTGTTCAATGGTACAACTCAGTACTTGGGTAACACTCCGTGTGCTAATCATCACACATACCCATCAACTAGGACTCTTCCAACCGTGTCTTGGTTCTGATTCTCAGATTTTGACTGAGGATGAAATATGAGCTAGAATCTCTGAGTGTGAGGTGGAAGATTTTTGTCCTGATTTTCTTGTTCTTTGTTCCTTCTTTCTCTGTTGTTTCTTTCTTCTTTTATAGTCAAATCTATCTGCACAGAAATATATCTTTTGTATAGAAAATTGCATAGTTTGCTTTACAGAAGAAAAAATGTTTCTGTCATCAATAACAGTTAATTCGAAGAGGCTACTTATGGGCCTCAGTTTCCTTGGATCAATAATTATGAGTTGTTCTTTATTTGACTTAGTAAATTAGAAATGGTGGTTAAACTCATCCAAATTGTCTTTACAAAGGTTTCATATGTTTAAAAAATTCTCAATAATCATCTCTACAAAATTCTCACAAAGCTTCTTGGCATGAAATCATTGGCACCCAAGTTAGGCTCTGCCAGGTATAAAATATTATATCCATAATTTCAGTGGGAAGTAGAATATGAGTTTGCTATAATAGAACATTGCTCAAAGTAATCACTCAACCACATAATTTGTCAACTCTACTTACCAGTGGATTGAAGACCTTAAAATAGCACCCAAGACAATGAGAAGAATATCTCCAAAAAAAACTAGAGAAACCCTTAAATTTGTGTGGACCAAGGAAATTTATCGCTCAGATAACTTCCTGACATACACAGAACCCATGTGGATTGCCTTCTTAAGGAGCTTTCCTCCTGACCAAACTTTAAGACCTTTAGAATCTGATTAGCTTTCTTAATCATAATGGGGCTGAGTTATTTTAACCTGCTTTTGATTCCTTCTTCACAAATAACTGCACTTAACCTGAAAATGAGTTTTTACGTTATAAGAGTTGGATATTGCAAACTTGTGTTATTAAAGCTGTGAGAGGAAGAGAGGAGATCTCTTTTAGAACAACACAGTCTCAGTAGCACACCTTACTTTACAGGCACCTACTGGGAAATGTTTCTGAAATAAATTATTACATTAAATAATCTGAGATGGATATAAGCACATAGCACCTCTCTGTACAACCTTACTATAACTAAGAGTGACAATTCATTCTCTCCTTGCTTCTTCACCACCTGGAAAGTATGGCTCACCCTTGTATTAGAAAGAACAGCTAACCTGTGATGCCTAATTAGTATAAAACAATGCTAGGATTATTAAGCATGGCTTTAATAAGGTTTAGCCCTTAATGATTTCAATTTTGGTTAAATAGATTGGCTAATAAAATCGCAAGGTAAAATTTGTCAGTAAGGTTAGCAGCTTGTTAGATTTTCAAATATTAGTAAAGTATTAGGACAAATTTTCATTCTTACAGACTTTCAAGAACTGGTCACTTTAGGACTTAAATGAATGTACTGTTACTTTAGTCCAAGGACATACCAATAAGCAATGTTTTTTAGATGAATGCTCTGTGAAATTGTGAATAAAAAACACTTTTAATTTTGAATTAAAGAGGTAGAAGATATGAACCTTCACAAAATAGTACAATAACTATGCAGAGTCATAGATAATAAATAGAAAACGCCACACTTACAAGGAGCTACATGAAATCACTATGTGGCAATCCTTATTCAAGCTAAAGCTAATTGTTCTCAGAATCTCTCCAATTTTGAGACAGAAAATACCAACCCACTACAGAAATGGAATTTCTTCAACTCTGTATTCAAAGAGCCTTCCAAACATAAGCACTCAAATGATAGACAGAGTAATCCATCTGCTCACTGAATTATTTTTGGTACACTGCAATGGACTGGAAACTTCCAGGGGGCGGTACCTGTATCACACCATTTATCACATCCACTTTACTCACTTGGCCTATAACTAACATTAATAAAACATTGTAACACAGTTGAAGCTACACTACATAACGTATAAATGTCAAAGAACTTTTTTAAAACATTAACAGACAAGTGTTTAATACAGAGTGAATAGCTGTACTAAAACAAGAATCAAAGATTGGCCTGGTAAATATATCTTTTAATTTGTTCATCATATGTCTTTGTCCATTTTCTGTTGCTATAACAACCTCAATCTGGGTAATGTGTAAAGAAAATAGATTTGTTTCACACACAGTTCAGTGCTAAAAGTTCAAAGTTGACGGAACTTTTGGGAGAACCTTCTGGCTATATTTCAATATGGTGGTTGGCAATATGGTGAAAGTGTGTGCAAGAGAGAAAATTCACAAATAAATCAGAAAGCAATAGAAATTTAAGGTCCAGAATCTCTTCTTTTATGACACCTTGCTCTCAGGCAAACTAACCAGGGTCCCATGAGAACTACACTAATCTCTTCCAAGGGATTTTTCTCCAGAGACACATTTACTTTCCACTAGCCTTTACCTCTTAAGGGTTCCACCTCCTACAAATGCCACCAGCCTGATCCAGGCTTCTATTATGTAAACTATTTTAACATTTTATTTTTACATAAACACTTAAAGGGCATAGTCAAACTATATCCAAACCTTACTACTATTCTTAGTAGTAAGAATTTTCAGACTTCTCACTAGGAAACTGTAGGCAGAGTGCTAGGCATTATGGACACTATGCATACAGGAGAGCAGAAGAAATATTTCTTTGTTGAGTTGATGTTTTCTCTTTCAAAATTGGAGAGATTTTGAGACCAACCTGGGTGGAGTTAAGTGAGCAAAGGAGTTGTTGGTATTAGTAAGCATGAGGAATAAGGTTCATTAGATGTAGGGACCCTTGAGGATACCTTTGTGCTGAAGACACTGATAATCAACAAAATAGTATGTGTTAAGGGAGGTGAAAAATCATTGGACAGTTCCCAGAAGATTCTATGACTTAACAAATGATTCATTATTGATGTAAAAAAAAAATAAAACTTTTTATAAACATGTACCAAATCCCCACGATGAAGGTAGTTATGATGTGCTGCAAATGTGTACTAATAAAATTTTTAAATTTTTTGAAAAAGAACAGATTTAGCCAGATTATACAAACTAAGAGATATAATTACAAAGCTTTAAGAGAGAAAGTTATATAGTCAGAATTTCCATGACTGGATTATATTTATACTTTTTTAATTTATGTCTTACTTTACTTATTCTATTAAAATAATTTACAGTACTTTGTAAT
Organism: Dolichotis patagonum; assembly: GCA_004027295.1. NCBI lineage: Eukaryota > Metazoa > Chordata > Mammalia > Rodentia > Caviidae > Dolichotis > Dolichotis patagonum. Next base: position 115,739 of record PVJX010000854.1, read on the forward strand.
TTTTCAGAAGTATAGCCTTTCTTTAGAACACGGTATTTCTAAAAATGGTTTGGTGCATTGTTAAAGTGTGTCTATATATGTTCATAAATAAAAATTATTTCTAGTAGACTATACTTCCATTTCACATCTCAATGGAATAAGGGAATAATTTACTCATTTTAAATTCATCATAGAGCCTGGCAAGCCCAAGGTCATGAGTTCAATCCCTGGCACCTAAATAAATAAATAAATAAATAAATAAATAAATAAATAAATTCAGCATAGAACAAACTTAGTGTGCATCTGTTCCATTACACAGTATGTAAACTCATCAAATGTAATAGTTCACACTCTTTAATGTAAACCATTTCTTCCTGGCTTAAATCATTTCTTATTGAGGCCTTCAGTTAAATCTCCAAAAAAGGAAAACATAGAAGTGGGGCCAGGGGGACGAAAGGAAAAAGTTAAAAACGAAGGGAAGAAAATAAAATAATCCTTCCTAAAATTCACATGGCATCCTGGGGACCCACAATAACAAAAACATTTTCCATGGAGCATACAGTGAACATGTTGTATTTTTGTGTAAACAGCCAGACTTTACTATGTGTACTATGGTTACATAAGTTAGTCCCTTCGTAAGTCATGTGACTGTCCTTAGTCTCCATGAATCATTTAAATGAAGAAAAGCCACAGGTGCCCATCTTTTGAAATGATGTAAAAGGCACACATACAGGGTCCTAAGGGCATAGTTGAGATGAAGCAATCTCTCAAACATAGAAATGCTCCTTAATATCACATTTGCTGAACACCTAGTACGTCATTTAATTGCAAAATCTGGTTTCAAAGTTAAACTTGCAACAATAAAAAATTTTTAAAATAAACAAAGTATCTGAAGAAATGATATAAAAATAGCCAGTGAGTACAAGGAAGAATGTTGAAGTCACTATTCATTAGGGAAATGCAAATCAAAACCAAAATGAGTCATCTCCTCAAATTCACTAACATCTATAATATAAAAAAACAAGTGATAAAAATTGTTGGCTAGTATATGAATGAATTAGAATCCTCTAACCTAAAACTGACAGACATGTAGAAATGGAGCAACAGTTCAAAAGTTCCTCAAAAAGTCAGATATAAAGTTGTTATATGACACAGCCATTCCACTACTAGCTGTATATCTTTGCTAATGAGTAAGCATTCTGTAACTGAAAGTTTATAACAGCACTACTCACACTGCTCAAAACTGAGCTCATCTCAGTTGCCCATAAATAGAGAAACACAATGTGGTAATTCATGCAATGAAATATCAGCCATAGAAAAGAATCAAGTGCTACTATATACTAGATGAACTTCAAAAAAATTATGCTACATGAAAGAAACCAGTCACAAAAGACCATATATTTCATGAGTATGTTTATATGATATGTCTAAAATAGATAAATCCATAAGACAAAAAAGCAAATTTATGTTTACCAGGGGCTCAAAGGAAAAAGGAGTGTCAAGTGACTGTGATGGTCATAGGGTTTCCTTTGGTAGTGATACAAAATATTCTAAAATTGATTGTGGTAAGGGATGCAAACCTTTTGGATACACCAAACTCCATGGAATTATATACTTCAATTATATATTTTAATACTTTCATTATATACTTTAATAGGGATATGTGAAATTTATCTAACTTTAAAAGCAGAAAGCAAATGTTAAAAAACATTAAGCTTAGATTAATGATGATTTTTTTTGAAGCAGATGAGTAAACATCAAAACTAGTCCTTGATTAGGGAAAAGGCCATGAAAAATGTAATTGGCAGAAGTTATAAGCTATAATTGGATGAGTCATAGAGAACTGGGATAGAAAGATGATAACAAGGGGCTGTACGGAGAGATACTAAATTGAGGTTTATTAAAGCATTAGGACAGATATATCGGGGTGCTATGTGTGCCTGTGTGTATCTATAATATGTATAATGTAATATTCAATATAATATATAACTATATGTTATATATTGCATAATTAATATGCAATATATTATAATATATAACATATATATACAATCTTAAAGAATATTCCATCAAAATGTTATCAACAGTTGTCCTCATTTAGTGGGATGTCATGTGACATAATAATTTTATTTCTCAATGTTTTCTAACTCTGTGGAATAATAATTTAACACTTGGATTAAAAAAATGAATGTGAAAAAAAAGTGTGGCCTGTTACAAGACTAGGGAACTGGGGGCACTTTTTGAAATCTTCCTAATGGAGAGCAGCACATTGAGATTAGTTTTCACTTTGGGGGAAAGTCAAAGTAAAGCAGACGTTAGCTGCAGAAGTGTTTGGCATGGCACCACCTCCGTAATACCACAGCTTATGAAGACTTGTTCATAGAAACACTGAAGGCAAAGCATATAAATACTCCTTCTTTTGTTTAACAGATTCTCTGCAAGACTGGCACTTTCACATCCATATTCTACCTAAGTCATTATATACTGGAGTTAAAACAAATGTATCTATATCTATCTGTCTGTCTGTCTGTCTGTCTGTCTATCTATATGTCTTTCATTGGGATGCTTACAAGGCAACTGACACCTTAAAGTAATGAAAATTCATTTACAGAGTCACATAACTTTTAAATCACTGTTAAATTATTTCCCATGAGCTGAGGGTAGAACACTGACTAGGTTAGCCCGATCTTGCCTCTCTAAGCTTATAGCCCAGCCAAGCAAGAGTCAAGAAGGAGCTGCTCCAAGTAGTGAAAGCCCACAGGCTTTGCAGCATTCAGAGAGGAGTCTCCCCTATAGCTGCCTGTCTGAAGCTGGAGGGCAGGAACAAGAATCTCAGCCCAGAAGAGTTTGCAAGGACCCCCAACTGTCATAGAAATAAGGGACTGGTCACACAACAGAAGTCAAGAAATCTAGACAGAGTGGCTTGGCACTGGGGTTCAATTTTCATTGAAAAGCTAAGGAAAAGTCACGGAATAATGATGGACAGTGCAATTGGCATTGGTGCCTGGCACAGGGATAGAGAATATTCACAGTATCATTGTTTGAAAAAAGAAAACCATAGAAAGCGCTTTACTGTTCATCGATGAGTATGAGCAGTTTAATTATAGTGTTTTCAAGTAATAACATTTTCTGTCATGAGGTGAAATCCAGCAAAACTACCCCTTTTTGTTCAAAGTGATTTTAGCTTGTTTTGTTTTGTTTAAGTTCAACACACAGTAAGGTATGGACAGCTATTTTGAGCAGAATGAGAGACACTATGACAGCCATTCTTGGCTTCCCTATTGTCTGCTCTTGAAGACCCGAAAAGCTCTCCTTGTCCTGCTCAGATCAATTCCATACTATGTTATTTCACGTGAATTCCCTATATGTGACAATATGGACAACTATTTGGAAGAAAACAAGAGTCAATACGAAAGAGAGTGAATATCTCCGATCGTCTAGTTTTGAAATTTATGTCTCTTATATTGCTTTCTTGTGATCCGCTTTGTTCTGTTTTGTTGTGTTTAATTTCACCCTTTTGATATAATTGCATGTATATTTGAGTGGGTAAGATGGATGACCATATTGCTGTTTTTTTAATCAGATCGTGGAGCAGAACTGTTAACAATCTCACTGTTTGAATGTCTACTTTACATTTTTTAACTTTGTAATTTGAACAACTATTTCCAAGAAGTCAGAATGTAATTTGTCAAGTAATAATTTCTTAGGATTTTTTGTGTTGTTGTTTTCCTTTTTTCTTTGGAATTCTGTATTGTTGCTATCCTTTATTCCATTTTGTTTTGTTTTTTCTCTTTAAATAAAAAAAGAAAAAAAGAAATAACATTTTCAAACCAAAAGTTAGTAAACCAGAGCTGTGCATGTCAACAGAGAAAATAATTTGTGAACCTATCCTTTGAAGGAACCATATTATCAATAATTTCTTTCCTTCGCATTTATTTCACAATTTGTTTGTGGAAAAATTAGTTCAAATGTCATTCAGTTGAGTGACATGTCATTTTGGAAAGTTTTTCAAAAAAAATGAAACATAATCTGGGAAGAATTTAACTTCTTATCTGGAAGGTCATTCTTGCCAGAGACCTTGGAGGAGAGCAAGATTGTGCAGCTTGTTTCTCAATTTTTTTTCCTTAAAGCGGCAGACTTCAGACCAATCTTGTTTCTTGAGCTGCTAAATAATTCTGCGAAATTTTCTAGGACTGAGCTGGCCTGAGAATGATTCATTCCTTAGGGCTCAAGACAGGGCTCAGAAAGGGGAAAAGTAGAAGATCAATATGCCCAAAACTCAGTTTTCTCTGCCAACCTTCTACCATTGTAGTATGCTAAAAGCTTTCCTAGCTTGTCAAAGGCTCTTATAAAAATGAACCCACCCTTGAGAAGTATTGGATTTTGCCAGCCAACAGCTATTGAATATTTCTGGAAAACTAGACTTTGATAAATGATATCACACGTGAATTGGAGAAAGAGGAAAAGGAGAAGTACGAAAAGGTTAAGATTGCAATAGAGGGCTGGGGATAAGTGCCTGCCTGGCAAGTTCAAGGTCGTGAGTTCGATCCCCGGTACCACAAAAAAAAAAAAAAGATTGCAATAGAAAGAGGAGTAATATAAAGGCAGATAATAGGAATAGAACACACTTTGGCCACCAATTTTCTTCAAAGCTAACATTTCCAGAGACCATTTTAAGAATAACTGTAGCAACAAACAATAAAAAAATCTAAATCTAATAGCATAAGTATCAGACATCATCTTCTTATTCACACAGTGAAAAAGTGAAAATGAATTTATCACACATTTTACAGAACTGTTTCCTGAACCAGAATCCATTTCTCCTTAAATAAAAGTAATAACACTTTACTCAGAACAAATCAAGTCCCCTCTAATAACCCTAAAAGAAAGTAAAATCAGCAGTAAAAACAGACCTCAAGTCCGGTCAAGTTACCTTCAGTTAGCCCAAAGTGACCTTCACTAAGATGACAGGAAGATAAATAGCCCAGCATCACTGCTCCCAGCCCCAAGGTTCCCTGTGGGTAAGTTTAAAGTAGAAATGCAATGTGCAGTTCATGCATTTCAGAGTAGAAAGCAGGGGAAACAGGTGAAATGTAAGGAGAGAGGGCAAACGGAACATTGGCTTTATCAGTTTCCTCAGCTCCCAGCCCTCTCATGATTGGAGTCATCATGGCATATATTGAACGTTCATCATGCCTTGCTTTGTGTATTTAAAACACCTCTGAGATACAGTCCCTGTCTTAAGTCCCACACTTTCTGTTCACTTTAGATGTTTTAAGCTTACATCTGAAAGCTACTCCAGACTTCCGTGGTAATTGATGTGATTTCAGTGACTGGTTAAAAAAAGAAAAATACTTTGCTTTTAATACTGACATAACTTGCTGAAGGATAGTAAAGCTTTGCCCTGGTTTAAGAAGGCCTAATGCTTCACAGCACACACCAGAAGAGATTACTGAATCACAAGAAATTTATTTACTATTGCAATAATAAAGGTTCTTCAACCTTTTAATTTTCTCTTAATGGACTTCTTAATTTTCTAAATTAAAGAGTGTTTAGAAAGAAGAGTAGAGCCTTAGAAAGACATTCTAAGAAATGCAAGCATTCCAAATCCATACCTTCTGTATCCTACAACCACAAGGCGGGATTGAGCACGTGGGCAGCACCATGACGGTGCCTTAAGGTTGTCAAAATACTTCCATCCCACTTGACAAATACCCACTGCCTCAAACTTCAGAACTTTTCCCACTGCTGGCTTCATCCTCCACGACTCTGAACTCCTCCTCAATTAACCTGGACTTCACCCTTTCTTTGCTGCCCTCTCCTCCCTTGATTACACTGGACTCTTTCATACAGTGTTAAAAGAGTCACCCTCCTCCTATTTTGCAGTCAGGTGTACCTGTCCAGAGTGGCCAGTGCCCAATATGTTCCAGTTGCTTAGGTGTTTGCATATTATCTCTGCTTGCAAAGGAGTCACTTGGGTGATATTGCTCACCTACAGAGAGGAAAAATTGATAACTTTTCTAGGAGCCATCATCCCACACCTTGCACCAGACATACTCCCTCTACAGACCACTGCCTTATACAGTTGTAGGGCTGACATGCTAAACAATGCCTCTCTACCCAATGGCTATCTAATGGAAGGTTTTGTAGATTTCTCTAGAATAAATCTGAATTCCTCTCTGAAGACAGATACTGTCACTTCCCAAGTTATTACAAAAGCTAGAGTCACTATCATTTTTGAAATTATTCTTTGATTCCATGTTGTGGTGTTTTGTTTTGTTTTGTTTTGTTTTTTAGTTTGTGATGTTTGAGTTTTCTGCTACAGTAAACATGGTAAGATTTCTCCAAAGCAATTTTACCACTAGTTAAAGAATTATCATTCATCCCCTATTAGTTCCATCATTCAATGTGTATTAAGGGTAAAAGTGAGATCATAATTAATCTAAAAAAATAAATAAATAAACAAGCAAAAAAATAAACTGGAAAAGAGGAAATTGCATCCATCATTTATAATAACTAATTCTTCCTGCCATTAAATAGTAAATCTTTGTAAAAGCAGAAATTCTGTCTTTTTGTTCAGTGCATTTTTATTAGTTCCCATAACAATCCTTGGCACACAGTGGGCACTTATTAATCATTTATTTAAATAATTGATTAAATAAGTGAGGCTCATACCTTGATTGTTGCTAATTTTGTTCTTAAAATAGGTGTTTGATACATATTAAATTTCAAAGCAAGTTCACCTATCTCTTCATTTCTAGGCAAATGTTACATTATTTCTATTTTGAAGCAAATGAAATAAAGCTACCACATGAAAAAATCCTGGGAAGAATTAGGCCCTGCTCCTCACTGCTCACCTGCCCAAGTCTAGGCTTCACAGCTGCCCCTTCACTTATGACATGAATCTCTAATCATATTTCTAGTCTTGGCAGCATGATCAATATTTTTCTCAGATTCAAGTGTTGCAGGCAGAATGCAGTACACATACTGCTGTTCGTGTGGCAACACAGAGCATCTGTTCTATCATTTTAATTCAAGTATATGCTAAATGATGTACTGTGGGAATTACAGTTAATGTGTGCCCAATGGAACCTTTCGACTGAGCCAAAATTTATGTTTTTATAAACCTTTGTGAAACATCTTTACCTAGTAAGAATCTATAATGTCATGTAATAGAAAATTAAGTAGTCAGATTTTGAAAGAAATTCTCCCTCCCTCACAGACACTAATTCTCATAGTAAAACAATAGCAACACACAGGCACTTCATGTTCTAGATGAATTTGGAGAGTACCCAAGAAGCTGCATTTCAGGATGCTACATGGATGGAAAGTACCCATGAGGCTTCATTTCAGGATGCTACATGCAGACTACTGAAGCCAACCTACCATCCTGAGAGATCATGATGCATAGAAGATCCCTATCACCTGGCAAGGTTATGTTCATTCAATGACTATTAAGTAATGTACAAGAGTCTTATAATTTATCAAATTTCTAAGTTTAAGAAAAGCCAATTCTAGGGAGTGGTAGTAAATCAGTAATAGGTTTGAGATCTTCCATAATACTGAGTGGTAGTAAATCAGTAATAGGTTTGAGATCTTCCATAATACTTCCTTCTAGAATCATCGCTGAAGTTGTTATGGTCACTATACTGATCCCACAGACTCCCAAGATTGCAATGTTCAAACAAGACATTCTTTTAGCATCATCAAGGTCCGTCCAATGTAGATCCTTGGTGGTAAGCGTTTCAGAGGGGCCCAATTCACAGTATCATAAATACATGTCTTCTGTATTAATTTCCACCATTGAGATATTTGCTCTTCCATCATAATTCTCTTGAGATTTCCCTGACACTGTTTCAGCAACTGGAAGCTAGTATGAAGAAATTAATGATGTTTTATCTTGATACAATACTGTATCAAGATGCATATAAGACTAAAGTAAATTTATTTTGACTTGCTAATAAACTAATAAATAAGACCTTAAATTTCTAAAAAAAATTCAAAGTCTTTCCACAAACTATATACATCTACATTATGGATAATATAGCTAAATCATCAGATGGAAATTCAAGAAAACTGTCAGGCTGTGTTTGCCAAGCTTGCATGCCTTATCTTGAATCATTCAATCCCTAATTGTCCTTACTGGAAGTAAAGTCTATGAAAATCAGCATTAATCAAACTGATATTTAAGTAATTATCTATAATTCTACCACAGGCAATCAGTCATAATTTAACAAAGGATTTGACACTAGGAAAAAATTTCTTCTGGCCCTGAAATCATCCAGACATTCATGAAATCCTGACTTTCAGGATTTGCAGTGTGGGATCCTAATTCACTGATAGGCTGATTAGAATTTGAACACGTGATAAACTTGTAGGATTAAAAGTCATATATCAATATTACATATTAAGTAGGCAAATAGAAATACAAAATTAGAACTTGTAACATACTCTTATTAACTCTATAGTATGTATAATTATAAAGTTCCAGCACCACAAGTAAAACAAGTTCTTCAACACTCCCAGGACTACTTAACTCTGCTTAATTTGTTTTTTCACAAAGGACCATGGTTACTTAGCCTTTTCACTATTCATTGCTCCTCATAGACTGAAATACCTTCATTTTTATCCAGTTCAAGATATTTTCTAATTTCCATTGACATTTCTTTTTGGTCTCATGGATTTATTAAAAATAATATCACTCAATTACAGACATTTAGGGATCCTCTAATTACTTCTCTGATACTGATTCCTAATCCAATCCTACTGTGATGAAAAAACACATTCAGGCTGAACTTTTAAAATTTCCTGAAACATACTGCATGATCCAGTGTATGGCTTATTTTAGTGAATATTCCATGTGCACTTAAAGAGTCATCAGCTATAGAATTACATAAATATCAATGAAGTAAATTTGTAAATCAGGTTATATAAAACATCTATGTCCTTTCAACTTTTTATTTGCACATTTAATCAGATATGAAAATATGCTAGCGTCACCCACCATTGAGTATTTACCTATTTCTTCTTTCAGTTTGGCAGGTTTTTGTTCATATATTTTGGGATCATTAGATATTACATGTATCTGACCTAAGGATATAATTTTAATAGAATTAATGAAATGGCTGGAACACAGCCATCTGAAACCCCTTTCAATTGAGGTACATGTTTCTAATTCCTAGGAACTCACAAAACAACTCATGTAGAAGAAGAAACCATATCCAGAAAAGAGCAACCTCTTGTGTACAGTACTAAATTGATTTCCCCTCATTTATTATTAACACAATGCCGAGAACCCATTAAATTGAGAACCACTTGAGAGTTAAAGGGCAGTTTTAACCAGAGAGAACCTATTATGCAGCTATATGAGATGGAGGTATGTATTATTGATAGCTTTCTTGCTTTTGAGTTCTTGTGCGACTTTTGTTCTTATAGGAGGAAGATGCAGTAATTTGGGCAGAGGCAAGCAGATGATTGAAAAAAGAGAAAAATGCATGAGAAAGTAATCCAGACTGAGTTTGTGTCCCATTAAAAGACTATGGTAGAATGAGATTTTAAGTCTACAGGATCAATTAAGAATTAATTTATGGAACGTGAAGTTTATAAAGGCTATGTAGGCCATCCATTAACTTATATTTCAAACACAAATGTACAAAGGAGATTCCTTATTTCCCTTTCTCCAGTAAATGGATTACGTTCAACCCAAAGACTCATATCAGAAATTGAGAAATCAGTCTTTTTTAATCTTTTTACCATTTCTTATATTAATCCCATTAGCAGATGTCTCAGATCCTACCTCTTCTCATCAATTGCACTGCCTCTGATCATGGCATCATCTCTGAATGGACCATTCCTCCAGCAGCCTCCTCCAGCAACTTTGTCACGCTGTCTCCTTCATTCTTCCCATGTTCTTTACCCACTACATCTAACATATATTGTAGTTATCAAAATGATCTCTTAGACATCTGTATCAGTAGATAAAGCACCACTGGCTTCTCAACATACTTTGAGTAAAACTCAAACTTACTGACTCTGATCCATCCAGCCCAACTTGTGTCCCCAGTGTCATGGCAGATGCCTCTCATGTATTCCATCTGTGGTCATCTCTGGAATACTGGAGCAACACAAGTTCTTTCTTGAGTCAGGACCTTTTGCACTTGCTATGTTCTCTTCCTGAATGGTTTCTGTCAGGATCCCAAACAAATGACCCCTTTCCCTTTATGTATCTACTTACATAATTAATATTCAGAGATCCCTTGCTATACCATCACTAGTAACCTGTTCTTGGTTTCATGGAGTCGTAACATTGCATTTATTTCCACCATGGAACTTGACCCTTGTCTACAATTGTTATGTCTATTAGCAGATTTATTCATCTCTTGTCTGTTTTTCTCACTAGAATGTACAACTCCCACCTCAGTTTATTGGTTGGGTAAGTTTCCATCCCCTAGTTTATACAATCTTTGATGGGTAATGACGTACTTAATATGTGAGATTACCAAAAAGACTTTAGTGGTTATTCATAAAACTTTTGAAGAATTATTTTACGGCTCAAAATAGTTCAAAATATATCTAGGCCCATCTCTAACCTTAACTTCAATAAGTAGACTTTTGGTCAGGTCGCATATGTATAAACAGAGTCATCAGCCACGTGTCCCATACTGTGTCTACATCTCCCAGAGTTGCAATTGACAATGACAAAATCTGTCTATTCATCACAATATCTCTAGCACAATGCTTCTACTTAATAAACAATCAATAAATATTTGTTGTATGCATGCACACATGAGTGAGTTCCTCAGGAATAATAGAACCAGAAAAATGTGAAATTTAAAAATTTAGGAAACTTTAGCTCTTGAGAATTAAGATATTATGATAAGCCTCCTTGGATATTTCAACTGATATTTGTTACTCAATTACATGTAGGATTTCAGGAATACTCATACCTCATTTAGTCAAATCTGTCTCTAGGTAGCATTTATCACATCCCTAGCCCTTCATCTTACAGATTCTAGTCCAATGACCGCAATATCGAACAGATATAAAAGGAGGCACAGCCTTCTGTTCTTTCACTCACGTTCTAATGTAAGCCCTTCTTTGATGTTGCCCAAATGCATGGTCCATTTCATTAGTATCTCACATCTTAGCTGCAACTCAGAAAGTGGAATTTATCTGGGTGTGCTTAGCTCTACTGTTTAGGAAAAACAAATTTCATATCTTTTTCACAGGCTTTGCAGAAGGCTCAGGGCCTCAAAGCCTGGGTAATGCAAATAATATTAAGGGAAACTAGACTGCATGTGAAAGCCTGATCCAGTGAGACCCACTGACTAAAATACATAGGAATCCACATGCATTCCATGTATACATTGGAATATACCAATTCACTGTCTTATCATCCACATAGCAGTGACATTTAAAATAGTCATTTTAATTACCAAGTGTCACAGAGGAGCTGAGTAAAGGAAACTGCTCAGCAGACTCCACATGTAGAGAGGTAGAATCTGAATTTAGGCCTATGGCTGTTCACTCAGGCAGTCACTCCCCTTGCTTACCTCCTCTTCTTCCTCTAAGGTGTGAAACAGCTGCACCAGATCATTTCTGAGATCTCTCTTAGCACTGACCCTCTGATTTGAGAAGCATTGCTTTCTAATGCTGCAGTGCCAAGAGGAAATCTCCAAATGTTATATACATAATTACATAATTACAATGCTTGAAGAGTTTTGCAAGCTACAATTCCAGTTGATTCACTTTTTTCTGCATTTTCATTTTAGCTTATTTTGAATGGAAAAAATTCTCATTCATTGCTATACATGTTTTCTCTTACACTTTTCATCTGGGTCCAATAAGCATCTTTTATTAGAGATAAAGTTAAGTTCTGTGAGTTTGGATGATTTAAACTTTATGGCTTGCTTTTGTAGCTAATCTTGAATTAAAGATATTTTAGCAGTAAGATGAAATAGAAGCTAACAGGACAGTGATGTTAACATAGATATATTTTATTTGTGTCACATTTGCATTGGAACCAGAAGTTCTTTCACCACAATCATTAATAATCCTTTTGTTACTGGAATGGATAAAAGATTTGTTGTAAATGTAATAATTAACTCCTTGGGTGATAGCCATGCATTGTGGCCATGTATTCTATCCACAGAAAAATGTAATTAGGTGCTAAATCCACAGTGGCTCAAATTTTATTAAAACTTTAGAAAAGTGGCTTTTAAAGGATAGACCTGGCATATTTCAAGATTTCCTTATCCACAAGACTCTTGGGACAGGATTAGAATCAAAAGCATTTTAAATCTCAGAATTGCTTCCAAAATTCTATTCTGCATAAGTTTGATTTTCCAACATGAATATGGGCTTGCAAGAATACTGGGTATAGCCAGACCTCCATTAGTCAGCTCAAAGGTATAGCCAAAGCATTTATCCAGATAACCTAAGACAGCACTATGCCCTCAGAAAACAAAAAGAAGTTTTCTGATGAAGCAAGGAGTCTCACTGACTAGACCAGTTTAGCACGTCTCCTCTGATTGCCACCACGACTAGGAATAGTCAGGATAAAATATTTGGCAAACTGGGTCCAAGTTGGTTAATTCCTTCAACTCCCTACTGCACTTTGTTTCTGTGGCTATAACCACAGTTTTGAAATTAAAATCAAGTGGGTGTAGCTTTGGAGATCAGAATGTCTGTTAAGAAGATAGCACTGTATCATTTTATAGAATGATGGTTCTGCAGAGATCACTTCCCTGGCTTCAATCAGTAGTCATTTTGAATGGCACCCCAACCATCCAGCCCATCTTTTGCAAATAGCCCTAGTGAGACTAAATGATTTTACCAGCTCTACAATAAGGGACAAATGGAAGGAAGCAACATTTATAGGAGTTAAATCACTTTCTCAGGTTACACAGGTAGAGGGCATGAAGCCAAAATGAGAGCTATGGTGGTTCTTTCAGCATGCTTGTCTAAAGTCTGGCAAGGAATAGCATAATAGCGTACTGCTCTGTATAGTATGGGTCAACAGATAATTTTTTTGTAAGGAACAAGATAGAAAATGATTTCTACTTTTTCAGGTTACGTGATTTATGGTGCAACTACACAACTCTCAGTAGTGTGAAAGGCAGCAATAAGCTATGTTAAGAAACAGGTGTGGCTGTGTTCCAGTAAAAGTTGATTAATGACTGCTGAAATGTGAATTTCATACAATTTTCACAAGCTGTGAAGTATTATCCCATTTTGGATTTTTTTCAACTATTCAAAAATGTAAAAATTTATACTTGGCTCCTGGCAAACTAGATTGGGACAGGGCAGGATCACTCCCCTAGGTACGGAGAGTAACACATTCCCATGACAGCAAGTGTCCTGGGGTGACTCTCAGCCTCTCTGATTCCATTTCGGTTGCTGCAACGTTAAATGTCACTTTTTCTGTGTAGCAGTGCTATTTCCCTCCACTAGCAATGAAGAAACGTTCAGCGTTTTCAGTAATAACAAACAGCCAGCTGCACTGTGTGTGCCATAGGTTCACAACCATTAAAGTGCCTTATTTAATAAATGTCACCTTTCTTGTGAATAAAGTGTCAGAGGTCCCTTAGAAAATTACCGATCCAAAATGTGTAATAGATATTGTAATAATGAAAGGGAAAGAAAGTGCTCTAAAGGATATAACTGTATGTATAAGTGTGCAACATGGCCATACTACTAAGCTTTTGTTAGAATGGTTTGTACTGTCTAACAGAATGGTTAATACTGTCATTGTTTGATTGTCTACATTTATGCTTTGATTTTGTGACTTGAGCAACTACTTCTAAGATAACAACATGTAATTTATCAACTAGTGATTCCTTACTTTTTTTTTGAAATTCTATATTATTTCTACTTTTTCCTGTTTTGCTTTTTTTTCTCTAAATAAAAAAAAATTACTGAGAGGAAGACTCTTCCAACAAATGCAGACCTAGTCACAAATGCCAACGTATTATTGCTAAATATCAGTAGTGTGGACTGCACTTTATATTACAAAATAAATGAAAGTATAAGCACTGATTGTAAGCACACTTTAATAGAAAATACAGAAAATACCCCAAAACATTTGATAAATTCACTGAGTACATGGATAGAGCAGAAGAAAGCAGGTTTGTATATAAACAACTGCCATGAGGAATTTGCCACATTTCTCAGTCCTTTGGAGCTCTGGCAGCCCATTTCTTCTAGAGGCTTGATTTGTTTGCTTACTTCAGCTGATAGCCAAGCTGCCCTTGAATTCAAGAGCTTCCTGTCCTGCTGATACCGTATTTATATCAGTGGGTAGAGGACCTTCTCTTGACACTACTTTTTTCTGAATCAAGAATAAGCCAATGCACATCTGTGGTTTTTCTGACTTGGATAAAGGCAACATGTGTAAACTGAAGCAGAAGATACATTTTGCTCTACTATGATTTGACTGTCCCCTCAACAGATGAAGTTGCAATTTTACTGCCTCTGGGATGGTATTGAGAAGTAGGGTCTTTAAAGGGCTCTATTTCCAGAGTGAGCTGATACCTATATGATAGGGGTAGGTTAGTTACTGTGGAGGGGCTTTGTTTTAAAAATCAAGCTTTCTCATAGGCCCCTGCCATCTCTCCCTCTTACACGTGCTTACTTTTCCTCCATTATGAAAGACAGCACCAAGACCCTTGTGAGATGCCAGTGCCCAGCTTTTGGACTTCCCAGCCTCCAGAATCATCAGTCTAATACACTCTTTTGTTTGTGAAATACCCATCCTATGATTCTCTATTATATCATGAACTAAGGCATATTCCATTTTTTTTATGACCAAAGTCCCCTCAGAAGAAAAGAGAGACTCATGAAGTTTCTCTGGAAGCCAATAGAAGGCTAACAAATGTCAAAACAGCTAGCTATCATGGTAGTAACTTGGGCTACTGCAAAATAAAGAGCAATAAGGGGTTACTAGTGCTATAATTCATATCTCTCCTGTAGGGTCCCAGGCCTCAAGGACCACTGGCTCACACTGCTTCACCATGCCTAAAAACATGATATCTCACTAAATCATTTATAATGATGAACTGTTACTTGTTTTAAGTCATTAGGATTTTTTGGTTGCAAAGGTCAGAAATCCAAATCAAACTGATCTAAGCAAAAACAAGTAAATAAATACCAACTGAAAAATCTGAAATAGCTATGGATTGATATGCAGACACAATAGCACACATTGTACCAGGAGCTTTCATCTCTCTTTCCTGTCCTCTCTTTTATTTCTGCTTTTGATTGTGTTGGTTTCATGTGCTGACCTGTTTTCTCCAATGAGAAAGGAAACAACAGACTCTAGCCCTTTCATGTGTATATGGTCCTCATAGCTCACACTCTCAAAAGAAAACATTTTGTCTGAGGTTCTCAGGCTCTGTGTTAGCAAAAAGAATCTTATTTTCTCTGCTTGAGTTAGATGCTAACTTGGGAATTCATCACTGAATCCAGAGGGGCAGAATGTGACTAGCCAGCATGTGTCACATGTTCACTGTTTACAGATATGTAAGTGCTTAAACTGAATCTTTGTTAGATCATGTGTCTGAGCAGAGATGTCTCATCAACCAAGGAATGGTTAATCAGATGTGGTAGCAACTGCACTTTAGCCCCCTTCAAGCATCCTGCAGCCCCAAAAAACTCAAATCATGCATAGGAAGTCAATATACTAATACAAATATGGCCCACTAGTAAGTGTGGTCCGCAAACCTGGTGAGAAGGATATATTTCGGATTTGAGGCATTTCCTTGGCCCCACATACATAGCATTCCACTTACAGGAGGATAAATTAAACCTTTTAATTTGTTTAATTTGTCAGGAAGCTGAACCTAGACCATGTCAAATATTACTTCTATTACAACAAAAACTTCAAGCAATACATCATTGTCTCTAGATAACTTTTTCCTGCATGTTGAGCACATCTGTCAACGCTTTGAATATGGTTACAAGACTTTATTTTAGATTTGTCTTTCCAGCCAGAACACATAGCAATTTCTTAATGCATACTCATAGAATGGGTTGATGAATGTGTGTTCTTTTTCAGGGCAACAAAAGTTTTTAAAATGATAGGGAATGTTAATACTGCTTTTTTTCTTTTCTGCAGTAGTGGGAATTAAATACAGGGCCTTGTCACTGAGTTACATCTCAGCTCCTTTTTATTTTATGCTTTGAGGCAAGATCTCACTAAGATAAGCTGCCTACGCTGGGCTCAAACTTTGTGATCCTCTTGCCTCAACCTCCCAAAATGCTGGGGTTACAGGCATGTGCCGCCACACCTGGAAATACTGTTATTTGCTGTAATAAACACATCTGAGATGGAAGGACTAGATAGCTTATGAAATAAAATACTGTCTCTTCCAAAAAAGATTTGCAATTTTTAAAAAGTCAAAGTTTAGTGCCATGAGTTGTGATTCAGAATGAAAGCTTTGAAGGGTAAGGATAGGCTGATGTTGTACCCAAGGAAGAACCAATAGGCAGGACATTTATTAGACTCTTTCTAGGAATGTGAAATTGACTTTGAATTTGGAACAACTGGGAATTCAATGAGGTATACTAAAAGAAAAAAGCAGAAATAAGATAAAGAAGTTAGATTTTAAAAAAACAGCCCATCTGGGCCAATTTTGTGAGCCCAATTTTGTGAGATCTCATCACAGTCCACATGTCTTAAAAGTGGGCGAAAAGTCACTGGGGCAGGGAACTGTCAGTACTCAGAATGGATTCTAAAAGGAAGGAATAGGGAGATTTTAGCCCTAGTCCTGGTTTTAAGGCCTGGGATAGCCCTTCTTGGCTTTGGGATTTCCACTTCAGCTTCCACATCTTAAAAATGATTTCCAAATCCCAGATACCCTTAAGTACCAATGGCTTCCATTTGAGCAGAAGCTTAGTAATATTTGTCTTACTTGTATGCTAATTCCTTCCTTTGTTCTTGTTCTTCCTTGCTATGAATAGATGATTTTTCTGGCAGTGGTTTATGTGAGCAAAAGGCGAGTCCAGTTAGCTCAACTGGTCATAGTCTGAAATTAATGAAGTGATTCTGTTGCATAGGTGCACAAATTACCTGCACTGTGTTTCCTGGCCACATACTCACCTCAATTTCAAAAGTAGATGGAACTGATTACAGAATGAATCAAGCAAGAGAACACAAACCTATTGCTATTCCTGAGAAAATGGCTAAAATCCAACTTTCCTTGCAGGTTGTCAGTCATGTTTTCTTTGTATGTAAAGGCTATAACCTCAGATCATTCAGTAAACAACTATTTGAACAAAAAATAGGAAGGAACATTTGAAACTAAATAACTACATTACAGGCACTGAAGTAATTGAGAGATCTTTCTTGTAGACCTAAGAGTTCCTGTACCCTTACATTATTTGAGTTTCCAATGCAATATCTTAGAATCTTTGCTTCCTCAGATGTTGAAATTAGATGTCTTTACTAACAAGGTCTTTTAGCCTCCAAGTTTTGTAATTCTCTAGGTCTTTTTCATTTAGTATAGAAAACATATTCACATATATTTTATTTAATCTTAATCTTTGGAATCCAACGTTAGTGATCTATAATTATTTAAGGATGTCAACATACCTTATGGGATCTGAGAAAAAAATATTATCAAACTCATTTAAAGAAATCATCCATTCTGTGTGGCTGATTTTGAAATCTGTCAGGTAGTTCTGTGGAGAAAAGGAACCTCCTTGTCCACAGATCTTTCTATAACTAAGCAAACAGGGATGACACCTAACACTTGGGTACTGTTTCAGACTTGACCAGCACCCTTGGGTCCAGAGCATGGCACTGTGACGAGACCATTGGTTTTTTGTGGCCTTAAAGAAATAACTGAGTGTGTATGTGGATGTGTGTGTGTAATGGTGGAAGGGAGCTGGTAGAGCGATGGCCAAAAAATAGGAGTAAAACATACAAACATGAAAACAACAACCCAATCTAAACAAATCAGAAAATTTTATAGAATGTGACATTAGCACACTAATGTGTAAATAACTGGCTTCCAAAATTACTTGTTCCATTTCTTTGTTATATAATAACAGTCATTTCAATATTGCTGATAAAAGCCTAGAGGGCAAATTACTGCTTACTGGATAATTTCTTATACAACTCTTGTGGGCAATGAGGGTCCAAAGATGAAGGTCTAAACCTCTGCCTCACAGGCATGGACAGGCAGATTTGTGACTATTATATACTTTTGGGAGAGCAATCCCTGATCAATTGGCCTTAGGAGCAGCATGAAAGGGAAAATATTCTAAAGACTTTACCTGAACTCTAAATTGTAGTTCTTTCAGAAGCTAATTAAATGCTAGCTTTTATAAGGGCTATGTAATATGTATAGTTCTGTGTTGGAGGGATTCCCTATTAAAAATAAAAATAGTCATTCATTAATTACATGCCTATTATATAAGTACTTCATATACATGTTTTCCTTTTTTCAACCTCAAAATATAGCTATTATCCCTACTTTAAGGTAAAGGAAACTGATGTAGAAAGTTATTTGCTTAATGTCAAATGACAAGATAGTGAAGGAGCTACAATTCAACTTTAGATCTTGCAATTCCAAGTCCTGCACCTTCTCCTATACTCTAGTTGGTCTCTATTAGCAAATTACATATGCCCCCATTGGTGGCCTGTGACCCCCTCCTCTATACTCTGCTGATGCTGCTAGTGTGAATGAGACAGAAATGATATGAAATCATGTCTAGAACTGTCTTCAGAGTAGGATTGATTTCTTGCATTGAACTGTTTTTCTCCTTTGTTGGAATGTTCATTCTGAGTTCTCTGCAAACTAACACTACACATGCTATATTTTCTCCAAGGCACACATCTCCCAGAATATTATAAAAAAAAAAAAAAAGAAAACTGGTGCACAAAGTTTAACCTACAAGCTAGAATTTCTCAGAAAGCACTGTAATTGTACTAATGTCAATTCATGATGTCCATTTGTCTATAGAACCTTGAAATTAAGCTAATTATTGACTACTATTGTATGCAGTATTGACAATTTTCTTCTATGCCTTTCTATTTTTAACATCCTTGCTCCCAAATATACTGTGTTAAGAACTGCTAAGCTACTATAATGGTTTTGATAAGAAATAATTTGATAGGGGACAAATTTTGCTAAAAGCTCTTCTAACCTAAATGGAATATCTGGAATGTACATCTAATATAGTAATGGTTTGGATACCCGCTGTTTCTGAAATATCAATGAATCATCTCATACTATGAGGCTTCCAGGTTTAATCATTGTATTTTATAATGTGTAAATATTTTAATGTACCATATATTTCTACAAGGCATAGAACATGCATTTCTTTGCAAACTATTTCTTGTCTGTATAAAATAATAAAGATTGCTGAGCTCCTGTACCACAGCAAATTCTGTTTATAAAAGATTACATAATAAATGAGGTAGTGCAAATCTGGTTTATGGTTTAGGAGACTGGCACACACAGATTAAGCCAGTATGACTTACCCATGTTAGGCATCAACAACAAAAAGTTGAAAATAATGTTTTTCATCTTAATTTGCTATTATGACTTTGTAAAATTTTGAAAAACTTCTTTCCATTCAAATAAGCTCAATCATTTGATGTGATAAGCAATCAATTTCACCAATGTGCTCCATTTATCATCTGCTTTAAAATAAACCAGCCCAAACATCACAAGATAAAAACAACAATCACAAAGTCTATGGGTCAGGGTTGACATGACATAGTTGTGCTGTCTTCTATCTGTTGTAAAACATCTGAGGCCTCTGCTGTGAACACTTAAGAGGCTTGTTGGCTGACAAAATCTAGAAGCTTCTTCATGCTCATATTTGTTTCCTGCATTGACTCAGATTAGCTGGACTCGTGACAAAACAACTACATGTGGACTCTCTAGGGGACTTGGAGTCTAGTGGCTGAATTCTGAGAGGCTGCATATAGTGAACAATAGATCTGAGACTGGGGATGCCTGGGAAAAGCATCCTGATCTTTTCTGATCTAGCTTTCATGGAGTAGCATTTTCAGCACCTGGCTAGAGGAGAGCATTTGACTCTGCCTCTTGATGAGATAATGGCAGATTCAGACTAAAGAAGAAGATGTTGGATGTAAGATACTGTTAACTGTCTTCATCATGTTTGCAATAAACTATCTGCCACATGTTAGCGTATAACAAGCATTTACTTTTTGTTCAAATAAAATCTGCTATGGATTTAGGTAATGCTCATAACGTCTATCCTGTTGGCTGCTTTCATTTTATGACTTTTCCATATCAGCATGGAATTCCGCAGTCACAGCTGCAGAAGAAGACCAATGTGGAAGATCCCACACTAACTCTTAGACACCACCATGTGGAAGGGACTTAATGTCACTTCTGCTTATGTTTTGTGACTCATATAGCTATGTCTAAACTTAGCAAAGCAAGCGTGACTCCTTTATGCCCAGAAGGAAAGGACTAAAAATGTTGATAAATACTAATAATATTTACTATAACCTCAAAGCTATTGCCCAAGTGGTAAAAATTTATATTTCCCTTCAGTGCTGACTTTTGTACCTTATCAAGTCATTTCTTCATTCATAACTTTGACGAGGCAAGAAAATCACTCCTACTATTGGTTAATTCATGCACTGAATTATGCTATAGAATATCCATTGAATATTTCTAAATTATCTATAAGTTGGAGCAAGGGCTTATTTAAAATAGAATAGAATAAAGCACACACTAGAAATATAACAGTATCTTCAAGATTTGTTTACATAAACACATAGAGGGTAAAACTATAAAGTTTCACTAAACTTCTGCAGCAGAGATCCTACATTTTGAAGTGTACCTAGTGTGGCAAAAACACTTGTTAGAGATTACTTGAGAGGACCAGTAGTCTGATCATCTATCCCGGTATTATATGTGAGAGCTGAATAGCTATAGTTATCAAAGCTTTAATTTCTAACATTACAGGACTTTTTGAGGTTTGCCAAATTATATCAATCCATTGGTTCTCAGATCTGAAGCACAATATTTGACTTGATCAGAAGAAATAAACAGATTTCATCCAAATTATAAGAAGTAAAAATGCTAATAATCATTCTATGATAAATTTACCTACCACAGTAATGAAATCTTGAAGGTTTTTTAAGGTCATTCAGATATCAACCAAGCTAGATACTGATTAAACCAAAAGAGAAAATTATTAAGCAACTCAACATTTTGACTTCAAAGAATTGTAGTTACATTATGTTAGACAAAGATTATCAGCTTTACTTATTTTTGTGCTTTGGAATCTAAAGCACTATTACACTGCCTTAAAATGTATTTTTCAAGGCCAAATTCATGTATTCTTCCAAAACTTTTGAGGATCAGTCCATCCTCAATATGAAATTAGTTTATTTAGAACTCTGCATGCAGAGACAGTTTTGATATTTCTAAATTATCTGCTTAGGTACAAAAAAAATGCTTAGGCATTTTAAACTTTAAAATTAGGAATTCCTTTGCTGGCAATATCAAATTCCTATAAAATTGTTAATGAAAAAAGATGCCTTTCATAATCAAGCTTTGAACAAAATGGCTTGTAAGATCTCTCTTCTGAGGAGAGAAAAGGAATTAGTATTTATTGAGTATATATACTGAGTGCTCACTACCATGTCTTATTTAAACCTCACAACAGTCCCATCAAATATATGGCTGTCATTGCTTTCTTACCTTCTAAAAATGAGACCAAGTTCACATGACCAATCATCAGTGGAGCACTGACTCCACTTCAAATCATAAGGTGTGGTTTTCATTACACAGTTACTATCTACCCCAGAAGACATCAAGATAATTTTTCCTTAAGAAAGGGAAGGAATCAAGTCTTTATTCCAAAAATAAAGCACTAATTCCAAAAACCTGTACCCTAAAAGCTCAACCCAAATTGAATGGATCAATTACCATTGGTATGCATGAAATAGTCAATCTGCAACTAATGATGGTAAATCAAAACAAAGACTGAACCAATTTTCTGTGAAATTGAGGTCAAAATCACTGCTCCTAAGGAAAAGACAGTTGGAAATACTTACAGTTAGAAAATTGTCCAAGTCGATGCTATCTGAATTTAGCTATGCATCTTTAAAGTTTATTCCTTTAAAAATGAATGGAAAAATTAAACCTATGATTAGTTCTTTTGTTGTTACCCTATCTTTATTGTAAATAGCACCATATTTATATATTGCTTTCATGAGTTTTCAAGAGCAATTTTTTCCATTTCTACCATAATAGACTGACACATTCTGCTCTATGACAGCCTTGTTATCCAGTTGGTTCCATAAGAAATGTCATATGAATTTGATAAATTTGAGGTATTATCTTTTTTTCTTAGCACCAATCACTATCTGTTCTTTTTTGCAGAAGGTTTTTTCTCCTAATTTTGAGCTTATCTTTTATTTTGGGGGCCTGACTTACAAAACAGTTCTCTGGGCTAATCCTGAATACATCAGACAATCATGGGTTTGAATTCTTCTGTTTTCCATTATTAATCAGCCTCCAGGCAAGCTCTGTCTCCCCATACATATACTTTCTGATTCTCATCATCTACCTAGAGTGAAAATTGGTGATTTTCTTTCAGTTCAGTTCAACATAGTCAATAAATCTGCTTTTGTAAGCTGAGATTTCCAAAATAAGAATGATAGCACAGTTCTATGAACCTGGGAAGGTACTGCAGTCCTCCAAAACTGTGAGAGAAGTAATTAGGCATGTCTCTGGGAGGCTGAGGCAAGAGGATTGTGAATTCCAAACTATACATTTAGTGACTTAGTGACATCCTGCCTCAAAATTCAGCTGTTTTTTAAGTGCTACAAATGCTACTCAGTGTGAAGGCCTAGGTTCAAGTCCTATGGAAAAAAAGCAAGAATAAGGAAGCCATGAAGGAAAGAAGTAAGGAAGGGAGGGAGGGAGAAAGGAATGAACAAAGGAAGGAAGGAAGGAAGGAAGGAAGGAAGGAAGGAAGGAAGGAAGAAGATAAAAGCGAAGCAATGATGTTACTCAGATTCTGTTGGAGACAACGATGCTAGTGGTAAATCTCACTGAAAGTTGAGTGAGGGAGTAACTGGCCTCAGTAAAGGGAGTCTTCTCAGAGTAGGACCAGTCACAAATGTGACTATCAGTTTTCCAGCTGTGGCTGTCCCCACGCATTTACTATATTAAATCTTTGTTGTCCTTTCCAGTGAAGCTGAGATAAGAAACTTAAACAGAAAATTATATGAGGAACCAATCTGGTGGAACAAAAGAATCAGACTTAAGTTTTTGACAAATTGAACAGCATTTGAAAAGAGAAAATGGTGCTTACTTAACCATCCTATTCTTCTCCCAACATTCATTCCCACTTTGGACCCCCGAGAAAACGTTTAGAGAAATAGGGTTTTATGAGTGTGAATATGTGTGCGGAGGTTGGGGGAACCATTTCCTGTTGCGAAGCCATGTGTGTATACCTCCAGATGCCTCTTCCTTTCTTCTTCTCTACCTCTTTCCCATCAGGGCCATAGAAGCCATAAAGTCTTAGTAAGACTAAACAAGACCATAAGCTATATCTTCTGAAAGCCTACTCTGGTTAATCACAGAGCTGCTCAGGCAGAAGCACCAATCTCAGAAAAACACTAGTGCTGTCTTTCCTTATTCTAAACCTAGATATTCTGAGGCCTCCACACTAAGCAGAAGCAAATATTCACATTTCTAAATGATGAGCAGTTACATACTATTCCACCAGGTACCCGATTTCATATACTTAGGAGAAATTGTAATGACACATACACAGGGGAGACATTGAGATGTTTCCCAACTTTCAGTGAGGAAATAACATTGCCATCTATGTACCAAACACAATCATGTGGATAGAGAGATAGGAATAGAGGTTATCTGTTATATTTTATAAAGTTTTATAAATAATGTTTTAACTAAAGAGGAACAGATACTTTTTAGAAATTTTAAACTTTTGTTTATTCTTTCATTTCAGTCTGTAAATATTTGTTGGGCCTGCCATGAGTTTGGTACTCAGTAAAGTTTTAGAGATACAAAGGTGAATTATTACCCTGTAAGGTACTTGGAATGAGCAGTACAAGAACATTTTTCTAAGTCGAAGTCATGCAACAATTCTGTTTTGTGTGAGGCAGAACAGATCGATGGAGAAAGCAATAGACATTTACAAGAAGAGATCAAAAATCCCTCTAATAATGGTGTACCACAAAAACCATCTTAAAGGGTGCATTTGGTCAGAATAGGCATCCTCCAAAGTTTCAGCCAATCAAAGGTTCTAAAAGCTTTATTGAGCAAGGCTCTCCCTTAACCAGAAAGAAACTTGGTGCACACTTGAGGCAAATTGGATGCTGTCCACTGCTTTCCGCTGAGTCTATCAGAGGAGTAGACGCTAAAGAGAAAGACTGCTCTTCTTGTCTTTACTTTGGTCTTCTTTCATCAAATTACCTTCAGGACAACAGGGTACTCTAGCATTCAGAGTCAGGAAAAAAAAATAGGTAGGTATTTCAGTGCAGTGAAAAAGTATTTGTGCTTTATTACCAGCATTAAACATTTATGAAGTCAATTTTCAAAACCTGCTGGATCAGGCTGTGCAAACTAGCTCACAGCCTATCACCTTATGGGTGATTTGGCAGTACTGATATTTTACCATGAATACAAAGGGGATGAGTGCTGGTCTAATATATGCATTACTTGTCTCTCTGTGTTGGTAAATAACACACATATGGTAATTTGATAAGCACAGGGTTCCCCTGCTCTTTTTTCATGCCTGGAACTCTGGCTGTCTTTCATAGATACTGCAAAAATCAAAAGTGAAATTTCCTCAGATTTTGACTTTATATTTCTCCTATTCTCACTCACTAGTGCCCACACAATATGTATTTCATACTGTCTGCTTAGGCCTGTGTTTTTAACCAAGAGCCTTCTTCTTGTACTCTTATTGTAGAAATTTCTAGAATGACTCAGGGAAGTCATCCATTTGTTCTTAATAAACATGTATATTAAGCACCACTGTGTGAGGCACTACTGAGAAACAAAGATATCTCTCACTCAGGGACTGTTTGTTTTGAAAGTTTTTCCAAAAGATGCCACATCATCTTGAGAATATGAAGTTGATGTCTTCAGAAGAAAATAGATTCATAATGATTGAGGAGCTGAGAGAATACAAATGCTGTCCAGAGCATATGAGTTCAATAACCAGAGGGAAGAAGTTGATATGCTGACAAAAAAACAAGGTGAGGCCTTTGGACTTTAGAAAATTCCCCATTTATAGACTGAGCTTATTAAAAACAGATGCATTTCAGACTTCTTGGAAGTAAGTGAATATATAAAAAGGGGGCTTAATTATGTGGTGTGAACTATCAGGATGCATCAGGACTTTGTATCAGTAATTCTTGCATTTATTTATTCAACACAGGTTGATACCGCAGAGCTGTCAGTCATTGCAAGCACTGGCAAGTAAGGGCTGTGCCCTCCTGGAGTTTGTTTTTGGGTGAGAGGACAATGAAAACAAATGAGAAAATAAACAAATAGGTGAGATAATTAGGTGTGATGTGTGGCCTGAAGAAAACCAGTGAGAACTCTGAGTCTGTGAAGAGGTACTTTACACTCAGCCGGGAGCACCAGTGATACAGATGGGGGGAGAGGATGTCAGTCAGGAAACCTAGTATTTACCTGTTGTTTACACAAGATAGTTCTGCTTTGATAATAGCCGTGTTCAGTGTTCTAAGTCAGCATTGCCAAACTGTAGCCAGTGGACTAAATCCAAGCTACCATGTTTCTCTAAGGCTTTAAGGCTATTTTTGTGAAGATAGTGTTCTTGAAACACAGCTATGCTTATTCTGGTACAGAGGCCCTGACTCCTTTCCTGCTATGACAGATGTGTTTTATAGTTGCAACAGAGACATGGGGCCCACAAAAATAAAAATATTCACTTTCTGGTTCTTTAGAGAAAGTTTGCTGATCCCTAATCTAAATTATTCATTTGCACAATCATTTTGTTGTTTGCTTGTCTGTTTGGTTTCCTTAAAAGCTGGGGTCTTGCTACACTGCCTAGGCTGGTCGGGATCTCCTGGGCTCAGTGAAGCTCCCACTTTGGCTTTTCAAGTAGCTAGGACTATAGGCACCCAAGGCACCATGACATTCAACTCTATTCTCTGGTTTTGTGCTGTGGTTCTTAGCTCTGGGAGTTCATATCAACAGTTTACACAAAGTCATAAAATGTACTTAATGATGACGAGTGTGACTTCACAATGATTGAATGAAATGATGTTCCAACCACTCTTTTAAATGCTTTACATGAATTGCACCTCACTTAACCCTTAGCCCTATGTGGTAGGTGCTTGTATCACCCTATAATTGAGGAAAGTGAGAACACGGATAGGGAAAGTAACCCACTTGATGTCACACAGCAAGCATTGAAGTCAATTTAAAACCAAACAGTTTAGTCATGGTGTCATGTCCCAGCACTTGGGAGGCTGAGGCAGAAGGATTGTAGTGAGTCCAAGGCCACCTGGGCTACACTGTGAGTTCAAGGAAGGTTGACCTACACAGAGAGACACTGTCTCAAAACACCAAAATAAAACAACAACAAAAACTGCTGCCTCAAACTATTAAATATTCTGCAACCCACAACATATAGACCTCATTGATTAAAACTACATAACTATTCCAAAGTTTTACAAGTGAACAAACATCTTGGGCTAAAGAATTTGGAGCTTGATTTGGAGCCAAATGTTATAATTATTCTTTCCTTAGCACTCAGGGCAGTAAGAAGGCTGAAACTAATTTTTTCCCCAGCTTCACTGAGGAGCACTAAGTAGATAATTGATACTCTTAAAAAAGGTCCTGCCTGTATAGTTTTCATTGCTTTGTTTATTTTGTTTTGTTTTATTTTATCCCATTTTGTTTTATTTGATTTTACTATGTCTGATGATATGGGCAGCTATTTTGAAGATAACAAGATACATAATAGGAACCATTTTGATTTCCTGTTATCTTGTTTTGAAGTCCTGTATTGCTTTGTTTTGTTTTGATTGGCTTTATTCTGTTGTACTCTGTTCAGTTTTATTCTCTTCAAAATAAAAAAGTTAAATAAATTCTCCTATCACTCTGGGAAACTTAAATGTTTGTTAATTATCCAAAAATGTACACCACTCAACTTACTAAGTATTTCTGCAATCCTCCCACTTCACATGACTCTAAGATGTGCCATTAAAGCAAATGCCTCTTTCTCTACTTCTCCTGAATGCTCCATAATAACTCAGCATCCCCACTTTGAATTGCCAGATAATACAGGCTTCTTTAATCTTTTTTCTTAACCATCCTGGATCCCAGGATAGCTTTTCCAACTCCATCTTCCAATTTGTGCTCCAGGCAAGAAAAAAGAGAAAAAAAGTTAAGGTCAGCTGAATCTTATTTCTTTGAATGAGCTTTCTCAGAAGTTCCTAGTGGTATTTTCTTAAATATTATTGGTCAGAACTGTGTCACAGGGCCATCTCTCAATATAGTAGAGGCTAGAAGATGATCTCTCATTTAGTTGGGTATATTAATGCACTAAAAAAAAGAGGGCTATATTGGTAATAAAGAAAAGGAGAAAGGACAATGGCTAGGTCTAACTAGCATCACTATCAGATGTAACATTCAATTTGTTTTAAAATAGATCTGGCCACACCCTTGACTAATTAAAAGAGATACTGTCCAGCATAACACAACAGTGGATATCAGCCAGAAGGCAGCCTTGGTGATTTTCCACTTTGCATTGTTATACTGTTATAAATAACTGTTATAAATAGCTCATTCCTCTTCCCTCATGTAGCAAGGCCTCAATCCATCAAGGATAAGGTACTATTTTGCATATATTCTTTTTAGTCCTCAAAAACCCTGCATGTATATAGAGTAAGTATTCTCTTTTGTTAAAGAGAATGAATCACTGACTTATTCATATTATGATCTAGAGATAAAGGAACCATGCAAAGAAGTGTACAAGTTATTACATATTCAACTTCCTCCGGAATGAATGACTCTTGTAAATGGTGGCTTCCTCATCCAAAATGCCACAGTAGAATTGATTTTAATCCTGGCCGATGGATGTGTACTCTTAAGATTATTCAGAAGGATTACTAGAGACTTAAGAAAGAGAAAATAAGCAGTATTGCCTGAAGCGAAATGTTTCAGATATAATAGAATCCAAAGCCGTTTATTAAGTTGAATAGAGCTAATAAGAAGCTTCCCTGCTGCTGTAACAAATCAAATAGTTCCTTAATGAGGTGCATCTGGTTCTTCCAGCCTGTAGCCAACCTAATATTATTACTTCCTTTTACTTAAATCTTGATTAACCATAACGCTCAGAGGTTGGGATGCAGCATTTTAGTGAACTTAATTTTTTACAACTTGAGGTTAACTCAAAAATTCCAACTAGGTCCTTATTAGAAAAGAAGTTATATTTTATTCTTGTGGTTTCTTCGTTCCCAGTTTAATTGTTTGATTTGTGCTTCCATGTATTTCTGGAAATGTAAGTGTATCCTAAATTATTTAGAGAATTGATAATGGTCTACCAAGAAAAATACTTATGTATGCCATAACGTATATTCAAATTGGTTTTCTTAAAGCCTATCTTTGAGTTATCATTTCTATTTCATAAATGTAAATTGTTCTCGGGAGTATAAGATTAGAATTTAACGGGAAATTTCATTGTCTAATATTTAACCTATTGTTTTGTCCCTTTTTAATATTTGAGATGCATACTTACATTTGTGATCCATCAGAAAAACCATGATTTTTATGTTCCAATATCACTAATTTTAAAAACCTGTAATTAATTATCTTCTTTCTACTATATAGATTCACTTCCCAGATGAGTATTTTTTCCTCTTTTTCATAATTGTCACATGGAACCCATTTTATTAGTAGCCCTTCTTGAAAATTACAGGGTTATTATGCTTATTCAAACCTGCTATATTCAACTCCATATGAAATCTTTTTAAGTGCATGAAAAATATCTATATCAAAATCAGGAGCACTAAATTTTCTATCCTTTTCCATTTTTTTAGTGTGTATGTGTGTGTGTGTAGCCTTTGACCATTATCTCCCCCTTTTTAACCTGCTAAGAACATTTTTAAAAATATATTTTATTATCTTTCAATTGGGAAAACATAATTTTTATTTATGAAAAAAAGGTAAAACAAAATTTAATAAAAAGATGATAGGAGAATAACAATAATTAATACACTAAATGCTATTATGCTTAAAATACTTATTCAGAGTAAAAAATATGGGCATAAAAATTCTCCAATCAATCTTAGCACAAAACTTCCCTTTCTATGAACAAAGAAGCACTAATTGTATAACTTATTTGCATTTTTCTCTCTTTTCCTTTCCTTCCTTTCCCCTTTACCCACCCTACTTCCTTTTTCCTTTTTAACAGTTTCTTCCCTTTTCCCAATATCTATTGTATATTTTAGATTTCATTTATTCTTTCAATTTCTCACAAAAGAGAGGCAATACAATATTTACACTGTATTTACTTCACTAATGAATATGGTCTCATATTGCATCCATTTTTCTATAAAAGTCTCAAGTTTATCCGTTATGGATGAGTAGAACTCCATTGTATAAATATGCCACATCGTTTTATCCATTCCTTGGTTGATAGGCATCAATTAGGATTGTTTCTAAAATTTAGCTGTTACAAATTGTGCTGCTGTAAACATGGTTGCATATATATATATATATATATATATATATATATATATATATCACTGTGATATGATGTTTTTCATTCTTCTGGGAAGAAACTCAAAAGGGCAATAGCTGAGTCGAATAGGACCTCCAATCCTAGCTTTCTGAGAAATCTCCACACTGATTGCTACAGTGACTGCACCAGTCTACACTCCCACCAACCCGGAGAAGGGTTCCTTTTTTGCCATAGACCCATCAGCACTGATTATTGGTTGATTTCTTGATGATAGCCATTCTTTCTGAAGTTAGATGAAATGTCAATGTCGTTTTAATTTGCATCTCTTGAATGACCAGTAATGTTGAACATTTTTTCATATATTTATCTGCCACTTTTATTTTTCATCTGAGAAGTGTATATTCATCCCAGCTGCCCGTTTTTTGGGTGTTAGAATTTAGGGGGCCTGATTTTTTTCAATTCTTTATATGTTCTATATAGAAATCTTTTGTCTGAAGAACAACTAGACAAGATATTTTCCCAGATAAGATTAAAACTAGATAAGATTTTTTTCTGTGGGTTGTCTTTTCACTTTGTTGATTTCTTTTGATGTGCAAAAGTTCTCAATAAGATGAGATCTCAGTTTTTGATTCTTTAAAGTATCTCCCATGCAGTTTAGGATGAACTCTCTATCTATATCAATGTCTTCAAGATTTCTACCTGCTTTCTCTTCCAATAGATTTAATATTTCTGTTTTAGTATTCAGATCTTTGATCCATTTCTTTATTAGTTTAGTGCATGGGTGATAGACATGGGTCTAGTTTTAATCTCCAGCATGTAGAGAACCAGTTTTTCAAACATCATTTATCAAAGAGGCTATTTTCTTCCAACAAACATGTTTGGCTGCTTTGTTGAAGAGAAGGTGACTGAGAGTGTTGGAGATTTTTCTGCATCTTGTAATCTGTTCTACTGATCCTGATGTCTGCTTTTCATCAGAACCACACTGATTTTATCACAGTAGCATTATAGTATAATTTCAAGTCAGGAATTGTGATTCCCCCAGCCTTGCCTTTGTTGCTCAGAATTGCTTTTGCTATTGTAGGTCTCTTCAGGTTCTAAGTAAATTTTGGGAATGTTTTGTCTGGTTTGGGGAGGTATGTTAATAGTATTTTGATCAGGATTACATTAAATCTGTATAACAATTTTGGGTATATGGGCATTTTTACTATGTTGGTTCTTTCTATTCTTAAACAAGGGCTATCCTTCCATTTTCTGATATCTCCTTCAATCTTCTTTTTCAGAGTACTGTAATTTCTAATGTATAGATCTTTTGCTTCTTTTGTTAGATTCATTTTTAAGTATTTTATTTTTGGGATGCTATTTGAATGATGTGGTTTCCCTAATTTCTTTCTCAGTGAGTTTGTTGTGTACAGGAGTGTTACTGATTTTTGAGTGTTGACTTTGAGTCCAGATGTCCTAATGAATTTGGTTATTAAATCTAGAACTCTTTTGGTAGAGTTTTTCGGGGTCTTCTATGTAGAGTATCATGTCATCTATAATAATGATGATTTAACTTCTTCCTCTTTTATCCTTATTCCTGTTATTTTTCTCTCTTTTCTAATTTCTCTGTCTAATATTTGTAGAACTATATTGAATAAGAGCGGTGAAAGTGGACATTCTTGTCTTGTTCCTGATTTTAAAGTGAAGGCATTCAGTTTTTGTCCATTTAGTATGATGTTGGCTGTTGGTTTGAGATAGATGGCTTTTATCAGATTGAGGAAAAGACAATCTTTTTATTTGCTGTAGAGTTTTCTCATGAATGACTGTTGTATTTTTCAAAAACTCTTTTTGCATCTATTGAGATGATCATGAAATTTTTGTCTTTGGCTCTGTTGATAAGGTATATTATGTTTATTGATTTGTATATGTTAAACCATTCCTGCATTCTTAGGATGAATTCCGCTTGATCATGGTGTGTTATCTTCTTGATGATTCGCTGCATTGTTTACCAGTATCTTACTGAGGATTTTTGTGTCTATGTTCATTAGGGAGACTGGCCTGTAGTTCTCTTTTTTGGCCCTTTTCTGATTTTGGCATCAAGTAGTACTTGCCTCCAAGAATGAGTTATGGACTATTACTTCTCTTTGAGTTTCATTAGTTTGAACAGTATTGGCATTCAATATTTCCTAAATTCCTTGAAGAATTCAGCAGTGAATCCATCAGGACCTAGGCTTTTCTTTATTGGTAAGGTTTTAATTACATCTTCAATTTAATTAACTGATATTGGATTATTCAGCATTTTTATGGTTTTTTGACTCAGCTTTGGTAATTCATATGTAACTAGGAATGTGTTAATTTCTTCTGTTTTCCATCCTATGAAATGTAGTAGTAGGTGTTGATAATCTTCTGAATTTCCATAGGATTTGTAGTGATTTAAGTCTTTTCATTCCTCAATAAATGAATTTGAGTCTATTTCCTTTTTTTTAGTAAGGCTGGCTAAGGGTTGGTCAATCTTATTTATTCTTTCAAAGAAACAACTCTTTGATTCTTTTATTCTCTCTATTGTTTTCTTAGTCTCAATCGTATTAATTTCTGCTCTGATATTTATAATTTCCTCCCTTATATGAGCTTTGGGCTTGATTTACTAAGCTTGAGGTACAACATGAGGTTGCTAATTTGTACTTGTTCTATTTTCTTAAAGTAAGAATTCACCACTATAAAGGGAAACATAATTTTTGTGACTTTGTAATGTCTTTGAAGTTTTTTTCTTAGTTATAAATAAAATAATGATATCAAAACAATAATAAGTTCATAGATACATTGAAGTAATGTAATCTCTGACAGTACAGATTTAAGGATTTCTAATTAACCCAGGAAAGTGCTCTGAACTATATGATTGCTTCTGACAGGGGCCCTGTTATAGCCTAACTAAAATAAAGTTTAAATCTTTGAAAACAAGATTTAACATAGGATATATGTACGCTTTGGGTTCACTACCTAGGATGTTTTCCTCAGCCACAATTTTTGTGTCTCATCAACTTGTGCCTTTCACATGGCTAATGAAGCCAAAATGCCCATCCATTTCAAAGCTCTCTTGTTCTCTATTCATACTCAATCTTCTCTCCCCCACTTCTCCCTCACAAAACAACAAACAAATCAATAAATAAGGAACTTCCTGCCTGACATCTGCAAATAAAAATGTATGACTTCACTGTGATTTTTAATTGTGGCTATAGACTCATAGGATTGAAGTTACTATTTTAACCCTTTTTAAGTATGCAGTTCAATAATGTTACATACATTCCCATTTTTGTGGATCCAATCTCCAGAACTCTTTCATCTTGCAAAACTGCAACTACCATAGAAATCTTTTAAAAGCCAATTCTTAACTGAAAAGCCATAGTTTTCTTGCAGAGAACTGAAATATCTCTAGCTCCACATTACATGGCCCTAACAAATTTTGTCAGACACTTTCAAATAATTTTAAACCTAACCGTAAGTTTAGTCAGCCCAACCCAGGTGACTTACTTTAAATTAAACTTTTAAACACTTTTTCCCAACTCTACTCTTTAAATCTATGGTATAAGTATAAATGGTCATTATAATCTATAAACTAAATTAATCAATTTAATATTTCAAAATGTTTCCTCCTCCTGGCTGGCTCCTACTGATATATACGTGTCTTTCCATTAAAGATGCTGGCTGATACATAACAGCCATTGTTTCTAAACCTCTTTTCTTGTCTTGCCTCTATTTGATGATGCTTCTTTGAAGTCAGCAGATAGCTTTGCATGGTATGCATTCAAATGTGTAAATGAATAATGTGACTGCATCCTTATTGAAGGAGTGTTATAAAATATATGGACAAATAGAAAACAGAAGTAGGTAAGACAATGGCTTTTATTGCTGGATTTTGTGCCTCCATAGTGATCACAGGGATGATCGGAGACCTGCAGGATGACCCTGGGTGCATGCTGTTTTACATCTCATCTTAGCTTCTACTATCCCTTTTACATTATGGGATCCTGCATAAAATTTCCCTTAAGGAAAGGAAATATATATTGCTTTAAAACATGTCTTGAAAAGTGGTAAATTTCAGACTATCCCAGGTCTAGGTTCAGTTACAGCCCAGCCACTGAACCCTGTGTGAGCATCAGACTCATCATTAACTTCCCAGCTTCTTTTCTATATGAGAAGAATCAGAGCAATAATATCTGCTGCTACTTCCCGGTTTCTGGGAGGATTCAAAAGCAGAGATTTGAGGAACCTTCTGGCTCAGTAAATATTTGCAAATGTAGTATCCTGTATTGATCATTGCAGGAAAATGAGCATCACTGAGCAATCACTTTCTTTTTCTCTTCTATCTCCTTCTATCTGTCTCCCCTCAACAGTTAGAATTCAAGAAAAAGTTTTAGGTACACTGTATTTTTTTTCTTTTCCTCCTCCCTCTCACTACAAGGCAATAGTGCTCAGAGTGGACCCTGAGTGAGCAGTATCAACATTTCCTAGGACTTTCTTAGCAAAATATAAAATATGAGATTCCACCATGAAACTATGAATCAGAAAGTATGGGGATGGAGTTTAGCAAAGTTTTCATGAACTTTCCAAATGATCCTGGTGTAGACTGATGTTTGAGGACCACTGGGGGGTGGTCAGGTGGGCCATCCCACTAACCTGGAAATAGAAGTTGGGAATTGGGACAGTCAGCAGGAGAGACAGGAATCTGATGGGAACTGAGCCTCTCTGGCTCTGAAAAACATATCCAAATTCATCTTCAAGGGCCTCAGCATCTGTGCTGGATGGGTCTACATCCCGACACTCCCTTGCTTATACAGAATTCAGTCATGGAGGACAGTGATTCTCAACCAGGGGCAATATTGCCACCCAAGAGAATTTGGAAACTTCTGAAGATTATTTTTTTTTTTTTTGCAGATCTTGGGTTCAAATTCAGGACCTGCTGCATGCTGGGTAAGTGCTCTACCACTAAGCTACGTCTCTAAGCCCCAGAGATTATTTTTTTATTGCCAAGATATATATATGTGTGTGTGTGTGTCTGTGTGTGTGTGTGTGTGTGTGTGTTTACACACTTGTGTGGCAGTTTGGGTGGGGGAGCGATGCAGTTTTCATTAAATTCTCAAAGGTTGTATCTGTGTCCATTCTATGTACCATTTCTCTGCCTCGTTATTCTGTTCATTCACCACCTCACTTTGGTAATGCTTTCAGTTCATTCTAGAAAAATGTTCACTCTCCAGCTTTTCTATTTATTCACTCAGCTTCTACCCTAACTGTTGCTTTCTTTCCTTCATCTTGTTTCCTAGCTCAAATCCCAAACATACAGAATCTCATCATTACTTCTCTCTCCTATTTGGGAAACGTTTCACACCAGACATCGTCATGGGTCCCTGGCCCTTCTGTGCAATAGCTGCCCTGGATCCATCACAGGATGACAGGCACCAACTGGGAGGGGATAAAGTTACCCAACACAAAACAGGGCTGCCCAAGCCAGGAGTCCTCAGAGGGTACTGACTGAGGCAAGCACTAGGATCAGAAATTCCAGGTTTAGCTTCTGTCTAGAAAAGCCTCTGCTGGCCCAGAAAAGCAGCGCATGAATGAACTGGATCTAATACAAAATGGAGATGTGACAGAGACAAGCAGATGTTCAGAAACTTCAAGTACCACAGAGACTGGTAGTGAAAGCAATGCACTGCTGGGACAAAAGGCCATGGCTCAAGCAGCAGACATCATCAAGACAGAATAGGCAGAAAAATAGGCAGAAGCAGGAAGAGACCATAGACTCTCTCTCTCTCTCTCTCTCTCTCTCTCTCTCTCTCTCTCTCTCTCTCTCTCTCTCTCTCTCTCTCCTCTCTCTCTCTGTCTCCTCAGAAGTCAGGACATACAAAACTTAGGTCAAGAAACTTGGAAGGAAGGAGAGAAGTTCTTGGTGTGCGCTGATGAAGCCCAGGGAAGGGGCAAAAATTAGCTGTGAGTTCACTTTGTCCTTTGAGCCACTGTTCCTTCATATGCATTCCTTGTCTTTTGGACACTGTTCCTCCTCCCTCTTCATGCTTTCCCCTTAGCTGACTTCACTAAAACTGAACTACTGTATTTTTCTGACTGAATAGAAAAGAAATACTTGTTTCCTAATTCTTCATTTTAAAATCAACAGAAATCTCCAGGGAAAAGTAACACAAAACTCTAAGGCACATTAATTTGCATTTTTATTTCTATTGCCTTAAAAGAATTGTTCTTTGGGTTATCAGATTCAAGGGCAAAAAATTTTTTTTCAATTAAATATTAGAGATGATTCTGTTAACTGAGTTGCACCATATCAACTCTAGAAAATAGCTTAGAGCAGTGGTTCCCAAATTTTTGCTGCATGTTAGAATTCCAAAGCATAGTTGGTACCCTATTCCATTCAACTAGAGTACCTAGGGAATGTAAATAGACATCCATGCTTTTATAGTTTCTCTCCGGTGATTTCAGTGCACAACAGATTTGGGGAAGCTGTCTTAGAAGTTGTTTTACTAAAGCCCCAATACTAGTTTGCTAGTTTTTCACTTTACCTTTGGCCAACAAGTGAAATGTAACCAGTAAAACATTCCTTTTTCAGTTCATTGAATGAAATCCTAGGTTGTGCTTTAATTTAGTGCCAGATAGGAACCAGTTATTTACTTTATTAAAAATAGCAGTCAAGTCAGAATTTTGGCATCCTATAGCCAAAACATTGAGTAGCAGTTATTGTTTTAATCTTCAACTCTGTTGCTTGGTATTTTAATTTAGCCAGACATAATTTTGGATCCAGAGTGAGTAAAAACAATATGGTCTCCATACCCCCAGATAGTTGTATGGAAATCCAAGAAGAAAGTGTCCACAAAATCCCTCATAGAACACCTCATCAGCTTACCTATAAATATTGTCAAGTTCAATTCTAAGCTTTGGGGTTTCCTTTTTATCTTCATATGTGAAGCCTATTTATTGTTTAGTAAATCAGATTTTTTATTTTTTGTGCTGGGGATCGAACTCAAGACCTCATGTTTGCCAAGCAGGCACTTTATGCCGCTGAGCTAAACCCCCAGCCCTATTTATTATTTAGTAACCATGGTTTAAAGACCAGGCTCTAAGGAATCAATAAGCCCTGTTTCTGAGTCCTATCTACTTGCTATCATGTTCTCAGAACGAGATGG
Source organism: Dolichotis patagonum (assembly GCA_004027295.1). Taxonomy (NCBI): domain Eukaryota; kingdom Metazoa; phylum Chordata; class Mammalia; order Rodentia; family Caviidae; genus Dolichotis; species Dolichotis patagonum. Next base: position 152,572 of record PVJX010000854.1, read on the forward strand.
AAATCATGAGTGTATGACCTCTTCTTGCTCCCCCAATTATCTTTTTTGGTAGGCCGCAGGTTCATCGTTTGTTTCTTCACAACTTTTTAAGAAAGAGCAAACCCTACCAGGAAGGCACTGTAGTTAAAGCTGGCCAATCTGATAAGAAATGTCCAACACACAAGATAATAGTGGGTTCCGAAACCATGCCAACTTAATAAAAAGAAAATTCAGCCTATTTGTTCTCTATTTCCACAAAGAAATGAGCTTAAAGTGCAGTTAATTGGGAAGAGGCAATAACTTCAGAATTACATAAAGGTTTGGCTACTAAAAAAGTCAGTAGCATTTCTCTTCCTAAGAGACAGGGTGCTAGGGAATGGGACACAAAGGAATGGGCGAGTTACAATCCTGCCTTGGCCTCCAGCTTGCCACCTGACTTTATAAGTTACATAGCTTGTCAAGGCCTATGCTTGTCAATGTGCTCCAAAAACATGAAGCCAGCAAAACAATTTATATACGGCTGGGGAGGGGAAGAGATGGAGCCAGACAATGAAAGAGAAACAGAGAGACAGAAATAGAATGTGTCACAGGAATTGGCTCAGGTGAATATGGAGGCCACAAAGTCTCCTGATCTGCCATCTACAAGCTAGAGACACAGAAAAGGCCGGCTATAAAGCAGTCCAAGCCTAAGAACCTGGGAATCTGATGGTTAACTACTACTCTGAGGTCAAAAGTCTACAAATTGGACAGGGGGCTGGTATAACTTCAAGAATATGAAGCCTTAAAACTAAATGCTCCCCTCACTAAGGGTAGAATAAGATAGATGTCCCAGTTGGAGAAAACAAAGAGAATTCAGCCTTCCTCTATGGCTTCCCTCTATTCCAGCCCTTAATGGGTTCGATGAAACCTACCTGTTTTAGGGAAAGAAGACCTACTTTGAATTCTATCAATAAATTCAAATGCCAATCTCTTCCAGAGACACACCAGAAGTAATATTTTACCAGCTATTTAGGTACTTCTTAGCCTAATCAATTCAAAATACAAACTGCTTATACAGAGTCTCAATGTCTGCATCTGTTAGGTGAGAATTTAAGCTAAATGATCTCCAAGGTCCTCCATTTATACTCTAATGTGGTAGGGATACTTAAAAATAAGACATGTAGCTTTCCTTGAGCAGTTTATGTCCTAACAGAAGTTATTTATCTGAGATCCTTCAACCTGAACAGCTTCTAAAATAATTCACAAATTTGTTTCCTATTTTGAACTGTAAAATATAACTAAACCTACATTAGATACCAAGAAATTATTATTAATTTTATTGGATATGAAAATAATGTTGGCGAATTGTTGATTCACTATGGTCTTGTTTTGGAAGTCCCATATCATTTCCACTGTTTGTTGGGTTGAGTTTTATTCTCTTTTGTTTTGTTTGATTATGTCAAATCCAATGGCAGGAGCAGCTATTTCAAAGATAGCAAGATATATTATGGTAACCATTTTGGATTTACTATAGGCTTGTTTTGAAGTCCTTTATTGAATTCATTGTTTTGTTTTTATTGTTTCTATTCTATTCTGTTCTGTTTGATTTTTACTATGTCCAAAGGTATCTGCAGCTATTTTGAAGACATCAAAAGACATTATGGTATGTTGATTTGTAATGTTTTGAAGTCTTGCATCTTTTACACTGGTTAGTTTTCATTGGTTTTATCCTCTTTAAAATAAAAATAAAAAATTTTTTTAAGATTTTAAACAAACAAAAGAATGTTGGCTAGGGTGTAGGGATTTAGCTCAGCAGCATAAGTGCCTGCCTTGCAAGTGTTCAGTCATGAGTTCAATCCCTGGTACCAAAAAAAAATAATGTTGGCTATAAAAATAATATCTTGGTTACATAAGACTATGATGATGATTTCTAGAGTTGTATACTGAAATAAATACTGATGAATCATTAACCAATTAAGGAATAAAGAAGATGTAAGTTTTTTTAACACAGTGGAGTACTACCTGATCATAAAGATGAACTTGAGACATTTATAGGTAAATAGATGGAACTTCAGACTATACTCTGACATGAAATAAATTGAGCACACATACGTGAATATCATATTGTTTTTCTGGTGTGAGAAGCTGAAAGTATAAATAAGGACCAAAATGTATACTAGAAATTATGAAAAAAGAAGAAAATGCTCAACTGGGCAGGGGAACTAGGGAGGGGTGAGAGGGACATGAAGGAAAGGAAAAGAAAAAGTGAGAAATAAAGGAAAAATGGAAACAAAGCTTTTGTAAATAAGGAATAAAAGAGGGATTAAGAGAAGATAAGAGAATGGGGGGAAAAGAAATTGAGATAAGTTAGGTACGGCTACAAAGTCAATGATGAAAGTGATCATTAGGTATATTTAAAATGTACCCATAAACTTAATTATAAAAAGAAAGAAAAAATATGATATGGGTCAAGTAGCATAATGCCCAGGACTTTACTTTTAAAATAATAAAATAAAGTAATAAATCTTAAGATCTTATAAGATGTCCTTGGTGCTGGCAGTGTTTTTGAATATGGTATGTAAGTTCCAGAAAAAGGAGTCTATGTAAGGGAGGCAGATATTGATGGTCTTGAGTGTTCTGCAGATAGAACCAAGGAGCTAGAAGATTTAGGGGCCAAAAAATCCTTTCCTGAAGATCTGGTACATGGAGATGAAATGTACTGTACTTATCTTTTCTTCTTTCATATTATATGGATATGTCGGTAGGTTGAAATCATTCTTCCTAATGAAAATGGAAACCCTAAGAGATTCAAATGACTTTGCTGGGGATGTTGCAACTGACAACATCAAAGCCATTTGAGGGTGAGGTGCTGACTACCTCCCTTCCACATCACCTTGCCCTCTTCTGGGATAGTAGCAAAGGTTTGAATAACCTTTTGGTGCCACTTGTCCTTCGGGATTTTGTGTCTGCTCAGTATGTCTTTAATCATGGTTAATACTCCTTCTAGTAATTAGAAGTGTCCTTTAAAAAAATTAACAAGACATCAAAGCAGTGAACTCAGAACATTATGGCTGGCTTCTTAGATTAAGTTGGCAACTTCCCATGGGAGAGCCCATAGTGCTACACCAAGACACAGCAAGTTCTGTGTCCACAATGACCATTCTGATTAAATCCTATACAAATTGACTGTTTTCATTGACTGAAATAATACTAAAATATTAATTGGCCCATACAGGAACTCTGAATTGTTACAGAAAAGTTGTCCATAATCATACCTTCCAAGTGAAATGCAAATCATCTGTAGTAGTTTCTTAGGGCTGCTATAATAATATGCTACAACTAAGTGGCTTAAAACAACAGAAACTGATTCGTTGCACAGTTCTGGAGGCCAACTCTCTGGAGTCCAGATTTCAATATCACTATATTCCCTTTGAAATGCTGGGTAGAATCCTTCCTTCTCTGCTTCTAGCTTCTGTTGGGGAGCAGAATTCTTCGCAGCTCCTTAGCATATAACTCCACTAGTATCACTCCAATCTCTGCCATCACCAGGTGGTCTCCTTGTGTCTCTTCTCTACATATTTTAAGGACAACAGTTGTGAAGCTAAAGGATCCAACCTATGCCAGCATGGTGTCATCCTAACTACTACATCTTCTATGACCTTACTTCAAACAACGTCATGCTAGGAGGAAGAAGAAATCCAAACCATAGTTCCATTTAAACAAACGACATTGTGGGACATTTACCATTTGTATCCTCTGCTGTGACTTCAGTTCCTGACTTTGCAGAATTTTAAATCTAAAAATTCACTTCCTATAGGAAAAGTGATTTTGGATGAGAAGGACTGAGAGAACAGCCCAAGGTCAATAGCCAGTGCTAATCCACATATCCCATTCCTGGGGGACTTGGTCCACAAAACCCAAGTGAGAAAATTCTGCTGACACAGTAAAAGTACAATGGACCCAAGCCTCCATCGAAAACATATTCGTAATTCATCCTTATAGCTTGCCTTTGCTGCTTTCTCCTCCCTTTCCCGACTATCCCCCTTTGTCTGGCTTATTCTCCCTGCTCTGCTGAAATCACAGCTGCTTTTAATCTAGACATTTTGATCCTGTTGCAGGTAAACTGTAAGCCAAATCAAGGGAACCCAAACAAACCCAGCTATCCAGCTCTGTCACAAGCTATCCAGTTATCATTTTCCTACAGTGTGGGAAGGGTTATAAAGTCATGTAAAGATTTAAGGCAAATTAGCAAAAAGGTTAGTGCTCATTAGAGTTATATAGACTAGTCATTGGAAATGTTATGGGCCAGGAACAAACTTTAGCAAGCAAGCTGGGTAAATCTGGCAAATTCTGTGCCTTTACCTTCTGCTTTCTAAACCTTGTACTCAAACATTGACATGCCCATGAAAAATCACTTTTTAAATTATGGTATGGTTTCCTTGTGCCACAAACTGTATTCACTCTCTCTAGAGGACAGCAGGGAAAATATGTTTGCAGAATCCAACTCCAGGGCCCACTCCCACCCTCTGCTTTGGTACTACATGTGTCTTCTGAGACAGGTAAAAAGAAAGTGGAAGTCAAATTTTCTGTCATAAACATCAGATGGATTGTAAGGGAACAAGAAAGTGGAGGAAAGGAGAAATGAATATCAAAGGTCTGAAAAGAAACATTAACATTGATTGCAATGATCAGTATTTATCACTGCAGGTTGCAATAGTGTCTCTGAATAATTCTTTTCAGATTTCAGGACCTCCTCCTTCTATGAAACCAGTTGGGTCCTACCCCAGATGTGTCATGGTTGATCTCTTGACCTTTGTGTAAATCCTCCCTAATACTGTTAGAGACCTGGAATAGAGAAAGGGTTCTGTCAGCGGTGCACAATTCCTTGGTGACTCATTTGGCAGCTGATGTACAGGAGTCGCTTAGCTGGACAGAGAAGACTCTCAATATTCAGAAACAGAATTGGAGGTTTATTCTTGTACCCAAATACCGCACACCAGGCAATTTGTGTAGAAAATCAATGTATTTCCTGTAATTCTGGAGGCTGGTGAGCGCGAGTTGAGAAGCAGTATCTAGTGCGAGCTTGTTTGCTAGTGGGGACCCGGCAGAACAGAGACATTGCATGGCAGAACAAGCTTGCTAACTTAGGGCTTTTTCCTCTTATTATAGCATATCTAATACAATCTTGAGGATTCTACTGTCTTGACCCTGCATAATTCTAATTACCTCTAAAAACCATTAATATATGACTTTGGAGATTTTTTTTCAATATGAATTTCACAAGGAGAAAATAGCTAGACCAAAACCATTGGCATCTCATTCAAAAATATACAATTTGCTATTGCCTTAGTTGCTTGCACAGTGACTTGAACAAATCAAAAACACTATGAAGAGCCTATTTTTGTCTTTTCATCTGATTTGCCATCACTAATATCCAGAAAGGAGAGACTGTGACACTATCTCTCCCCCAATACTCATCAGTTTCTACTTTTTATCAACAAATGACTCAACTAGTTTACAGTAGCTATTACAGGAGTCACAGAGATAGAAAGACCTCCTCTACATCCACTCAGCTCTGGTTAGAACATTGGGTCCCCACCAGCAAGGTTTTTGGAAGGAAAGAAAGATAACACAAGAAAGGAACCAGAATTGGAGGCTGTCTTAAAGGTTTGTCCCTGAGAGTGGTACTTAGTTATCTCAGGTACTTAGTTATCTCAGGAAATACAACTTCTTACCAGTCAAATACTTGACAGATAGATTAAAAAGTAAGGAGGGGAATACAAGCTTATCACGCTTCAAAGTAGGAATGAATAAAATATCTCCATTTCCATCACTGTTCATTCAAAAAGGGCTGCAGAGTGTGAAAGAATATACATAATCAATTTTGCAAGTAGGAGAAATAATAGAGTGGTATTTTTAAACATCATCATCATTTAATAACAGTTTATAAAGTCCACCTGTTTCAAGCATATAATGTGGTGGGTTTTAGTATATTTTTATAGTTAGCCAACAATCACCATAATTTAATTTTAGAACATATCATATCATATCATATCATGAGGCAGATACTAGAACTCACTCTTCACTCCTTTTTCTCTCCCCATCCCTCTTTCTCCACACCTTCCAATCCCTGACAATCACTAATCTATTTTCTACAGATATATCTTTTTGGACATTTCTCATATATTGAATCATACTGTATTTGGTCTATTCTCTCTGGCTGCTTTCTCTTAGGATAATGTCTCCAAGAGCCTTGTTGTAGCATGGATCAGTTCTTCACTCTTTTTTCACTGTGAGTAATATCCCATTGTAGGGATATACCATATTTTGCTTATGCATTCTTTAGTTGATGGACAACACAATAGTATTTTAGTTATAGGAACAAATTGCCATGATCTCTGTAATATGTACTGTATACCTTTTCAGTGGGTACATAGGAGTTAATACAATAGTCCCTGATCTTAATATCTTATATTTAAGGGTATTTAGTATTGATAGCAAAAAATCATTTCCATTTGATTTGTGGAGATGACCTAATAATAATGATATAACAGGTCATGATATTTGTATTTGTGTCTCTCAACTATCTTAATAGACAGGTGCATATTTATGATTCTTTACTCTTATAATAAAATAACTTCAGGATATATAAAAAAATTTTAATGACATACATGTGGAATACAAAACCGCCTTTGTGCACTCAGCGGCAGGTTCATGGCTTAGTTTGAGGCTGGTTTGCTAGGGATCCACAGGCTACATGAACCTGTGCCAACTTTGCCTTCTCTGCTTCTGACTCAGTATAAATGAGGAGGCATAGGAAAGGTGAGAGACAGGGGGTGAAGTGGACTCAGCAGGTTAGACCTCACCATGAGACCTATATTCAGGGACTTCACTCTCAAAGGGACAAAACCCTTCATGCTTATGATTCCAAAGCTGAAGACTCTAGAAATATGGCACTGCCACTCCCTATCTTTGGTGCACTAAGCAAGTACCTGACCATGTGTATATCTTATTCTCATCAATAAATGAAGGTCATAATGGTTCTTATATCCATCCTAGAGATGATTTGGAGATCCCCATAATTCCAAACACATAACAAATATACAGTCAATGTTAGTTGTTAGTATTTTGAGCATGTATTAATTATTTTCCATTTCCTGGTTCCTGTACATCAAGAATCACACCAACACAGAGATAGATAGTACCTCTTTTACAGATGGGGAAACCGAGATTCAAAGACACTTACATGCTTTGCTCAAGATCCCATGGTTAGAGAGTAGTAAAGTTATAACTGTAAAATTTTTGGTCTGGCTCAAAATTGTGTATCATGCTGTCTCTGTATAGTGATCCGTGCTTGTCAACATTGTAAATACTAGGATATAACTATAATAATATTCCCAAATGAAAAAAAACTATTTTTAAATAAAAATAATTCATTGATACAATTGTGCCCCTTTGGGAAATAATGTTACTAAAGCCTACGAGGAGGAACAGAAGTGAGAACCTGGAATTAAGCCCTTTGAACAATTTGAAGCTAAAAAACTTCAAGCCGGGCTGGGGATTTAGCTCAGCGGCATAAGTGCCTGCCTTGCAAGCGCATGGTCGTATATTCAATCCCCGGTACCGATAAAAAAAATTAAAAAAAAAAAAACTTCAAGCCAGTTATCTAGTGTAATGTTATTGTCATGCCAGCTCTGGGGATCCAGGCCCTCAGGTTAATGGGGACTAAGACAAACTACACGTGGTACTCAGATTTCAAATGATTCATTGACTCGTTTTTATCAGCACAAGAATTAGTCTGTTGTGTCCATGTTGATATTTCAGTTCTCATCTTAATGGTTTAAGATGTTTGCTTACCATTACCACTAAGCCACCAACAGCATTTTTAAATTAGCCTTATAAACAAAAGGGTAAGCAGAAGCATAGTTTATCACACTGCCAAATGCAACTATCCCTTGAAAAGGCAGAATCAGACAGTAAAACCCACAGTGAGACTGAAAATCAGAAGTCAACATTGACATGTGTTGCTAATTTTCTGCTATGTGAGGGCTATTAACTATGTTGCCCCAAAAGGGAGTAAACTGTTCAAGGGCCAGAGACAAATAACATTCAGATGGCTCCCAAAGGGGCTGTTGTAGCAGGAAAATGAAAACAGATCTTCCTGTTAACATTCCCTCTAAGCAATATCCTTGCTCATACACTGTAAAGTAAGAAAAATTTTGGCTACTAATCCTAAATAATCCTAGACCTTAGCTACTAAGACCAGAAATATTCATTGTTTTGTACTTTTGTTTAAAAGATCTACTAAATTTAGATCAGCATGAACAAAATAATCTGTAATTTTAATTAAAAAAAGAGTGTTATATTTGCCTCACTCAGAGTATTAGCAACTTCCAGTGCTTAAAAACCTTTTCATAAACTTTGTCAATGAAGATTCAGAGATCAGGACAAAAGCAGCATTTCAAGAATGTTCTTAATATTTCAGTCAATTGCAAATTTGTATTCAAAGTTTGTGGAGTTTTGTTTTGGGGGGGTTGGGGAGTTGGTGTTTTGTTTTGCTATGTTTTGTTTCGTTGTCTGGTTCTGGGGAATGAAACCAGGGCCTCACATATGCGAAACATGTGCTTTACCACTGAATTTCAAGCCAGTCCCTGAAGATCATTTCTTAACACCAATTCCTTGAGCATTCTAGACAATGTCTTTTCAACAGTTGGAGGCTGTTGTTTATTGCTAGTTTCCAGCCTGCTTTAAATTAGTGGTGTAACCCTATAAATGGCTTCTACTGTTTCTGGGCAGGTAGTTTTACACTTGTGGCCTCTGAGCTAAAATAAACAGAAATCCATCTAGTTCAGGTTCACAGCTGGTAGCTTCGTCACCCTCATATCCAACCCATGGTCACCCTGGTCAAGATGACTATTGGCTAATTTCTCCATAATCACATTCATTGATGCAGTTATTCACTGGACAGGGATAACCACCTGCTTTTAAGTGATCCTGGTTAGATGTTCTCATGCTTGTGAAATACAGCTCTAAAACAGTCATTGTCTCTGCTGAACAATCAAAAAACCAGACTTTGATTCTTCTTAAATTATTAGTCATATTCCTTATTTACTTTATATTCATTCCCAAAAGGATTTGGAGTAACTTGCTTCAGATATGATTCTGCTAAAAACCAGTACTGTGATCTTGGCCAAGTTACAATGATAATAAAATTTCTAACCTTTTAATGTCTCCCACTTATAAAACACTTCCTTATACCTTCTCTGATTAAAGTTATTACATTCAGAGAACACCAGTTAGCAGATATGCTTCTGATAAATCTAGTGGATGGAAAATGAGAACACTGGCAAAATGCAAATTTACCTCTTATAATCTATTGACTGGTAGAATTTGACTTTCATTGTGATAATCTGACTTTGGTTTCCAATTTGGCTTCCAGAAAAGTTCCCTGAATGTTTGCAAGAAGTAGGGAAAAAGTTAGATATGCCAAACCAGGAGGTCAGGATGAGTACTCTGTCAAGGATCCATACAAAGACCTTCTTGGAAAAAAGTGAATGAGAAATTTGACCTGGATGTCAGTAGCTGGAAAAGGACCTTAAATTTTCCCAGTGGATTATTACACAAATATATAAACTCAAGCAGAGGTTAAAAGCTAAAATTAAATTGTAATCCTCAGGTATCCCAGGATACTAACATTCCAGAGTTGAAAGTCCTCTATTGCTCTAACAGCCCCAATCCATGCCATTGGCCCACATAGGATTTCAAATGACTTCTGTCTAAGCACACACACTAACAAAGAACACATATTCTATCCAAGTGGCCCATTTCATCCTTGGCCATAATGATCATTAAAAAGTTGTTCTGCCTTAGTGGCCAAGTGAAATGACCAGTAAGATTTGCCAGTTACCCCTTTATGGTAACCAGACTCCATGTGATTTCCCACTAATTAGAAAGTCCAGTAGTTTGAATGTGTCTCTGAAATCTCAGGTAATGGATATTTAATCTCCAGTTCCATAGTGTTAAGAAGTAGGATCAAGTCTTGAGGGCTCTGCCCTCATGAACAGAATAATACCATTTTAAAGGAAGTGGTGAGTTTTAGAAAAGCAATTTCTGTGCCCCATTCTCTCATTCCCTTAGATCTTTCCCTTTTCTGCCCTTTTGCACCCTCTCTCACACATGCTCTTTCTCTCTTGTCTTCTACCTTCTACCATAGGATGATATGGTACAGCTCCAGGATATTCAGCCTTGGACTTTTCAGCCTCACAACTGTATTAAATTACTTTGTTTATAAAATATCCAGTCTGGAGCACCATTTGTGGACTTGGGGGAGAGAGAACAATGGCCACCCCAGCAAATAAGCCCAGTCTTGGAACCTGCATCATACATGGGTCACTACTGGACTGGGAACAGCTAGACCAAAGCCTCTCCCTGTGAGTCAGTGTGGTTTGCATAATGTGGGGAGAGAGAACAATGGCCACACAAGCATACAAGCCCAGTCTGGGAACCAGAACCATGCATGGGCTGTCACCAGACTGGGAATGGACAGACCCAAGCGCCTTCTGGTGCATGCGCTGGCAAATAAGAAGTACCAACCCCACTCCCAACCTCTCTCATAAGCTACATATCCAGAGAAACACAGGCTGTGATGATAGCTATGGAGGTGAAGTGCAATTGGATGCCTGCAGTGCTTTGGTGTTTCACTAACATTGCAGGTCTATGGCCAATGGCTTGATCATAGGCTCAGAAGATAACAGTACACAGTGTCGCATCCAGGGGGGATCTCCTTCTGAGAGTTGCAGCCATTGTTGATTCTCTATGCTCTTGTCTGAGGTTCTGTATAATTTCCATTGTTTTGTTGGGCTGAGTTTTATTCTCTTTTGTTTTGTTTCTTTATGTTAAATCTGATGGTAGGAGCAGCTATTTCAAGGACAGCAAGATATATTATGGTAGCAATTTTGGATTTACTATTGGCTTGTTTGAAATCCTTTATTGCATTCATTGTTTTGTTTTTATTGTTTCTATTTTATTCTGTTCTGTTTTTTATTATGTCCAAAGTTATCTGCAGCTATTTTGAAGACATCAAAAGGAGTTAAGGTAACTATTGTTGACTTCATAATGTTCTGAAGTCCTGTATCTTTTACATTGGTTTGTCTTGATTGGTTTTATTCTGCTTTATCCTCTTTAAAATAAAAATAAATACATAAAGTATCCAGTCTGTGGTAGTCTGTTACAGCAACATAAAATAGATTAAGACAAAGGGTCTCTCTTCTTGTGATTTTAGATGAATTTTCTCTGGAATTAAGCATCCCTGACTGATTTTAGGGCAACACACAAAGCTCAGAGAAGTAACACATTGTCCTCCCCCGCAACCTCTCTTGTCTTCTGTATCTTCTCTATCTTACCCTTTTCTCCTCACATTTGCATCTACCTCTCTTATATTTCTTCCAAATAAAGGCAAAGGAATTAAGAAAGAAAGTCAATGAATTTGGTTCAAAGCCTAAAAGTTTCCACCTCTAAAGCTTCATAAGTACTATTTACTTGACGAGAGTGAGAAGGTGTAATTATAGACCATAAGTGAATATTCTTTGTAAACTGCAGTACATTATAAAATTACTGAATAGTTTCAGTTCTAGAAGACCTCAAATACTCTGCAGTCCTAGCTCTTTGTTTCACATTAGGAGACATAAACAGAGGAAAGAAGTGATTGGTCCAAGGGCCAAGGAGTGAATTAGGAACAGAGCTAAAAAGCAATTTAGGTTTTCCAACTCATAACCCCTACAACCTCCACTGTATTTCTGTTGAAAAGTGAAATGATACTAACCGCTCATGCTAATATCCTAGGATAGGATCAAACATGTATAGATTCTCAATAACTACTACCTGAAAAAACACACAGGTGAACAAAGCAAGGAGATGAACTAAGACTCATTTTACCATGATTTTATAAAGGTTTACTCAAAATGTCACTTACAATTTTAATCATTTTAAATTATCTCTCTAATAAGGAGATTAGTCCTCAAAATGTTTTCATGAAGATTAGATGAATCATGAATACTTTTGTTAAAACAAGATTATGTTGGTATGGTCAGGACTCACTAATCTGAAAATCATTTTTTAATTCACTAATGGAAGGTATCCTGGAATTGACAGTTTCTATCTTGTGCCTTTAACAGAGCCACCCACATTCACCCCTTGTAGGTGACACCCAGTAAGACACAAAAAAAATCCTGAATTCTTTCACTTCCTCCTCTGGGCTTCTATTTATTCAGCTCCTGACCTTTGACCACTGTTTCCCATCCTGTCAGTATCTGTCTGTTGGACCTAACAGGTATTTGATCTTAGTGCTCTTACTCCCTCTCTTAATATTGACCTCAATCAATATTCAAAATTTCCCTTTAGTTCCCCCACCCCCAGCAATTCCAGTAGTTTTACTCTAATGAAGAGCTCTTTCTCTTGACTCAAGATGATGTATTCATCTGGTAACGGTCAGACACTCTATTTCACATTCATTGTGGATTTTCTTAATACTTGGGGCTAAAACCTAGGATGTAGGCTATTCAGAAAGGGAAAAATGAAATTTTACCAAGCATTGTTTTTTCTTCTTTTTGTGTTAACTGAACTGGCTTCAGATTTCCCCTCTCTTCTTTCCATCTGCTGCCACTGGTGTCCCATTCTAATGGTGCTCAGATTCAGCCTGAGCTGTAAGAGTGGCTTCCGAGTGCCCTATCAGACACACTTGTTCTGTTTCTTTCAAAGGGCTTCATTTCCATGTGTATGAGTTGCCATTTGTGATTTAGATCAGTTTCCAGATCACCTCTTTCTGAATTTTAGACTTTATCTGTCAATTTGTCAAGATTAAAGATTCAACTCAGGCTAATGTCAGGAAACAAGAAAGAAATTTAGTAGATTCATCAATCAGAATTATACTGGAAGTTCTGGTGTGGACGAAAAATATTTATTTTTTTCAATTTCTTTATCTTATGGTGAATTTCCATTTGTATTATGTTGTCATCTACTAATTGTATATCAATCTTCACTCTATTCTACCCAGAATGTTGAGTCCTATAAAATAAGGACTTGATGCCAGGGCTACTGCTGAGTGGCATAGCACCTGCCCGGCAAGCATAAAGTCCTGAGTTCAATTTTCAGTATAAAAATAAAAGAACATGGACTTGATATATGTATATCTACAGCTCCATCCCCAGCACCCACAATAGTACTTGGCAAGCAGCCTGCAACTAATCAGTGTCTTCTGAAGAATGAATGGATGAAAGAATGAGAAGCCAGGTGGAGTCGTGATTAGACCATAATCTTTGGCATCAAAAAAGATCTCAATTCAAGTTTTGGTTATGTAACTTCCCAGTTGTGAGATTAGTCTGAATTCATTTTTGCATCAAAAATTAGGGATAATAATAATGTATAATCCCTTACAGGTTTGGGGGAAGGTTTAAATGAGATAATGCATGTAAGATTCTTAGCACAGTAGCTGATATATTTTTAGAATTTACTAAATGTTGACTATTACATCTATTATTTTTCAATGAAAATCTTCAAATGTTGAAGCTTATAAGAGGCAATTGAACTAACTTAATATGACTAAAAACTAATTACTAAGATAATCTAGTTCAATAAATATGTCAGTAAAATTTTACTTAAATATTAGAACCTAAAGTCAATTAACAAAACATTTAATTGGTCACACCCACCATACTTAAAGAATCATACTAGGCTTTCAAGAATGAGTAGGATCCAAGGATAAATATGACACTATCTTTATTCTAGTAACATGGAATCTGGAACACTTAAGTGTGCAGCACTATTCTGAGTATGCATAAATATGAGGTACTCTTACCTCATATTACCTCATATGACTTAGCCTCCATGTTCTGCAGAAAATTATTGTATTACTGTGCCCAGCCTTGCCTTGAGCCCTCATGATAATAAAACCCACACCTACAACAAATTATTCTAAAGGAGACTAATAATCACCATTGGAAAGACCATTTTTCTCATCAGTACAAATCTACCTCCCTGTAATTTTTACACATTAATCCCACTTCTGCCTTCTGGACCTACTTGGAATTAATCCATGTTTTTCCTTTCCATGAGACATCAACAAAATAAGGCCTGCTGGCAAAATCTAACCCATCATTTATATTTGTAAATAAAGACTTACTGGAACACAGCCAAGGCTATTTGTTCATGTATTGCTTACAACTGTATATTGTCCTACAATAACAGCATAGTTGCAGCAGAAAACCTATGTCCCACACAGCCAAAAATAATTGCTACTCAGCTCTTGGAACAAAAAGAAAGAAAGAAAACTCTCACTCACTGCCTGACAGAACCTAAAGTCAATTAACAAAATCATAAGCAAGGATCTGAGCACAGGACTTTAAGTGGAAGCTAACAGAGGTAGAATTAAGTTAAGATTGTTTCCTCCTTGATCTTGACATCATGCTTCCAATAATATATTCAGAGTTCAAATTGGTTTTTGAACTACAATATTGGGATATATGAAGCACTCAACATCCCAGATATTTATCCTAAGAACCTCAGTTAAATTATATCTCCCCACCTTGCACAGTTGTACCCTCAAGTTGGAAAGCATATGTAAAACTTTATGCCTGTCTAATTTGTTCAGAGAAATTTGAAACCATTCAGCATATACTCAAGGACTATCAGTCAAAGTCAGATAGAAAAGGGTAGAATACTCAGGCAGGATTTTTAAGAGAGTGTATGTCTTAGTCTTGTTTATGATAGACAATCTGACACCCACAAATTAAAGGAGAGTTTTATTTTGGCTCACAGTTTGTAGAGGCTTCAATCCATAGTCAGATGGTTCCAAGGTGGGGCAGTGTGGCAGAGGAGCACAGCAAAGGAGATACAGCTCATGACAACAGGAAGCAGATAAAGGTCAGAGGAGAAGCTAGAGACACATACCTGTCAAGGCCACACCCAGTGACCCACCTTCTCCAGCCAGGAGTCACCTCCCAATGCCACATTTAGCTGTAAACTACTGTGGGTGAACCCCCACTTAAATCTGAGGGCAAGAGAGACGTGGAACTCAGATGCATAGGGCACAGAGCAGGGAAACCGTAAGTGAGGGACCCAGGACAGGGAATGACCAGGGATAAACAGTGTCAAGTGTTTAATATGTGCCTAGTAGTAATAGATGAATGGATGACATGAGCCCAAGGCCTATCACTCAACAAATATTTGTTGAACAGTAGAAGATATGGCCCCCTTCATACCCTCCTTCCAGGAAGCGCTCATACTGCTGCTCAATGCGGCAGATGCTCCAACCCAGGGCAGCCCTGGTCCTGTGCCCACCTCCTTCTGCCCTCTCCCCTACCTTTGCTAAACCTTCAGGATTTCCCATCAAAAGTATAAAAAGAGTCTGAATTTTATATGGAAGGTAATGGAGAAAAAAAGTTGTTCCAAGCATAGACAAAACATTTTCATACCGAAATCTAAAATAATTACCAGAACCTAAAATGCATTCTAGAATATTCACATTTTACAAATGAATACTCTAGTGTTACTGGACTCTAGATTCATGGCTTCTGAGAATCCTTCCCTAGATGTCTATGTCACAGGCTCTGAATTCACCAGATGCCCCATTATCAAATACCCTGGGGGTGGACTTCTCCTACTCAAATGGCCCTCATCACAGCCTAAGCTTTGATACCAAAGACATCTGGGTCTGGGCTCTCACCTCATTCCAATGACAGCACTGTTTAGACAGTGGTGAACATATGCAGGAGAGAGAGTCTCAAAAGTAGGAAGCCTCTACTGGCTATTGCCAGCTTCCTGCCAGCCATTATCTTACTCTTTCCGCTGAGTCAGGATGGAGAATATTCAGCACTGATTTCCTCAAGGGATGATTCTTAAGATTCTGAATTTAAAAGACTTAGAAATGATTTGAAAGAAAGACTCAAACTTGAGCTTTAAGGAAAAGTAGCCAAAGCCCTTATTCAGCTGTTTCTGACAGGATTTGTCAATAAATTCCACTCAGGATACACAATGTCAATTTTCATAAAATCTTATCCCAGCTAGGTTGGAAAAATTGATAGAGCAGATACCAATACTAGTGTGGTGTTAATTTTCCAATTTTAATTAGTTCACTACATTTATGTACAAGACTGTCATCATAGGAAAACAAACTGAAATATGTAAGTAAAAAGGCGACATCGTGACTGTGATTTATTCTCAGATGATTTAGAAAAAAATAATTTTGTACACAGAAAACAGGATAATAAGCCACATGTGCAGAACATTCACAGGAAGGTACCAGGAAAGACTATATGGTCTTTGTTTTTACCATTGTAGCATAGTTTTTGTAAGATTGAAATTGCTGTGTAACAAAGTTGCCAAGATATTAATTCCAGAAGACTAGAGAAGCTGCATGCCTTTCACTAAAGTGACAGCATTCAGCGTGCTAAGTGTGACAAGGAGAGACAAAGACAACATAGCCTAGTTTGTCACATTTGAGCAGAAGTGATTCAGTTCCTCTTTCAGGTGGAGAATTCTTCTCCCATTCATGGAGTCAAGCACTAAGGATGCTCTGCACATGAGCTTGGAAATAGGATGTGACCCAGTAGCCCCCTGTCATGCACCCCTTTTGCCTATTCCATCCAGGCAAAAACAGGGGTTCAACCATCTTGGTTTAGAGATCATTTCAAATCTGCCAAAGGCCACACTGGGGTATTCTGCTGTCCACAAAGACCTTGCAGTCTCCCTAATTTATCCATCTCAGAAACCCTGTGTTTATCACTTTCTTTGTTTTCTTAAAGCAAAACTGAAAATATTAATATTTTATATCTCCTACTGGTAAAATTAGGGGATTCTTATTTTCTCCTCAATAGTTTTCTGCACTCAAAATATTTTCAGTGTCCACTGTGTTATTCTTACAGTCAGAAAAAAAACTTTTTTCTTTTATTTTCCCAAGCATCTCTACACAAATTCTGTCGCTGCTTTCTGGGACCTCTCTCTATCTCCCTAATATTGTCACTGCCGTATGTCTTCTCCCTTCCAGAACATATATGATAAGCTCTTACTTGTATGCTAACAACAACAACAAAAAAAAAATGCTAGGATACCAAGACTAGTTGTTAAACAGTCACAAAGTATTATGACTCTATTTTATAAATGGAGAAAACCCCTGACATGCTGTGTTTACTGTAGGCAAATCCTGAGGCTGCACATTCCCTCTTTCAAAAGAAATTAAGAAATGTAAGAACTTATGAAGATGGGAATCTGACAGTATTAATGGCTGAGAAAAGTTCTAGGCCAACATGCCCTTGGTGTTAGCAATGGCACACTAGAAACCACCCAGAAACACAGTTTTTCTGTGGGCAAAAGGCTGGATTTATTTGTCTGGGTCAGACTGGCTGAGATCATGGATGATATTTAGGGGCTGGCTGGAGGAGCAATTTAGTTTATATAGGGTTTGGGGATAGAGTCATAGTCTCCAGGAATCTAGATGAAATGTTTGTGGTCAGAGTTTCAAGGACGGGGTGCAGATAATGCTGGACTTTCCAGCTCAGGAGAGATTGTATGTCGGGTCCTAAATTTTCTTTATGGTCATCTGTTCTGTTTGTTGAGGGTAGCATGGCCCTTTTAGTGGTTTCCTCGTGTTTGCTGAGAACAGTCTGTTTGCTGAGAAGGTCTTGTCCTGGTCAGGCATGCCACTCAGATTGTTAGGTCTATCTCATCCTGTTTGTTAGTCTCTCAACCAAAAAAAAGTGATGACCCTTTGACAGCCAGCTGCCATTTGGTTTCAAAAGTATCTGAATTTTCCATTTAGACCAGAATTTTTAAAACACCCCTAATATTCTGGGCCAAATAGAGACTTTGTCATAAAGACTTTTCCTGGAGACTTTTTGGGTATCAAGCAGGATATTTGGCAGCATCTCTGTATCTCACCACTAAATACTAATAGTACACTACCTCAACACTAGCTTTAAACTCAGCCCAAAGTGGCACAGTCCAGTGTTGCAAGTCTTCAGACCCTGCCTAAGGTTCTGAGAAGGACATTTCCATCCAGTAGTGACAATAATATTTTCAAACATTGTCAAATGTCCCCAGGCTAAACACAAAACCTGTCAAAACCCCACGCAAAGTTACCTCAGCTCCGGAAGACCTTTTGTTTCTATTAAAATGGATTATAATGTACAGTATTCAGATTAAACACCAAAAGAATGCCATAGTTGTCAGAGTCCTTTGGGTAGAATCAGACTTTGTGACCTAAGAGCCCTACAAAAAGTATCTGCGACTATCAAACAGGAGAGTCAAACCAGTCAGCATTCTGTGAGTTTCTTTCTCCTTCTGAGTTTCTGTCCTGTCAAATGCCTCAAGCTATTTACTTGAAGAAAAGGCAACCAAGAGAGGGCAAAAGAATGCTTCATCTGTGATGGTCTTACCTTTGAGAAGACTGAGAAGCTGGGAGAACTCTATACAGTCAGAACCGTCAAAGCACCAGGAGTATATCTTTGTTACTTTAAATTTCCTTTTTTTTAATTTATTTTTTTAAATTTTATTTAAAAACAAAACAAAACAAACAAAATAGAAAAAGGGGTAGCAACAATACAAAATTCCAAGGGGAAAAAGAAAAAAAAAGGAAAAGAACAAAAAATACTGAGAAGTCTATTACTTGATAACTTACATACTGTCATCTTGGAAATAGTTGTTCAAGTTACAAAGTTAAAACATACAAAGTATACATTCAAGCAATGAGACTGTCAACAGTTCTGCTCCATGATATAACACAAATAGAACAAAGCAGATCAGAATGAAACAATGCGAGCAACACAGGATTTAAAAACAACCGGGGCTACCACAATGTCGCGTGTTCTCCTGGAAATAGTTGTCCATATCTTCACATACATTGAATTCAAGCAAAATAAAACAGTATAAAACTGATCAAAACAAAATAATGAAGCATTAACAGCCTTCAAAACCAGACAATAGGAAAATCAAAAATGGCTACCATAATGTCTCTTGTTCTCTCCAAGCTAGCTGTCCACATATTGAAATCACATTATAGAAAATATACTAAAACCAATCAAAACAAAGAATAAAAGCACGACAATAGAAAATCAGCAATGGCTACCATAATGTCTCATTTTCTTATATATAGCTGTTCAAACCATCACATGTAATAAAATCAATTCTTGTAAACTCTTTACGAAAAGTTCTAGGCATGTATAAGCCTATAGATATACATCTATCCTTTCTGCATTAAAAGGAAAAACACGTGGGTCCAGGTAGGCCCACCCTCTGCCTGTGGAGAGCACCTTGGGACCAGCGCTCTCTGGGCCTGCCAGACCAACTAGGCCCATCCTCCACCCACAGAGAGCACCTCGGGACCATCGCTCTCTGGGCCTCCGGTCCAGCTAGGCCCACCCTCTGCCTGCAGAAAGCACCTCCTCACCTTCGCTCTCTGAGCCTGCCACACCAGCTAGGCCCACCCTCTACCCCCAGACCTGGACAGGCACTCTCCAGGGCTGCTGGGGACAGCTTGGCCCGCCCTTTGCCTGCAAGGAACATCCCAGAGACTGGTTATGGAGGACCAGAGCTGCCTGAGATCACATCTGCTGGATCCGCCCTTCCAACAGGAATACTGGACTACAGTGGACTACCATGCTAGCTTGATGAGAGGCTCAGGGGCCCCTCACCCAAACAGAAGACCTCATCAGGCTTCAGTCAGTGTGGTGAGTTTGCCCCATACAATAGAGGTTTGCAGTGGGTAAATAGGGGCGGAAGTGAAACTCCCTCCAAGTGTAAGACCTTGGCTAACCTGGCAAGGGAGTGAGTAACCCCCTCCCCTCACACAGAGAACATCAGACAGGTTGAGGAGTGTGCCAGCATTGCCCTGCCCCAATTTAGAGAAAATTAAAAGAACTTACGAGACCCCCAGTGACACAGTAGGGCCTCAGCTGACACAAACACTATAGCTAGGGAGACCTGGTGACCTCCCACAACCTGAAGATATAACAAGAGCAGGAACAAAGAGTTGCCCTAAATCAATACTTCTGGGCTAGTTAGCCCAGAAAGAATGTAGGACTCACCCAACAGACACAGCAGGAGGAATTAAGGAGAATTGGATCTCCTCTTCATTGTGGTACCCAGCAATTTGAAAAACATCAACCACACAGTAGAACCCTGAAATATACACTACAGAAAGTTGTGACTGTTGGAATAGAAAGACCAGAAATTTACCCAAAAGGTGAAAATGACTAAACAAAAAGACAAAAACCAATCCCGAACATCTAGCCCATCAGGGACAAGTGCAGGCGATAATGAAATAGAGGACCCTAAAATTCATGCACCAGAAATCTCTGAAAAGACAGCAAATGAAGTAAAGAAACAAATCCACTAGGCTATGGAGGAACTCAAATTAGAAATAATGTCTTATGTAAAGACAAAAGAAACAACCTTAATAAAAGAGCTGCTCAACATAGCTAGAGAAGAAATAGATAAGAAACTACAGGCACATGGGAAATTGATTGAAACTTTGAATGGACAATGCAGAAAAGAAGCAGAATCTATGAAACAATGTGAAAGAGATATGCAAGAAGCAAAAAATTGTATTGAAAGCTTGCAAAGCCGCTTAAATGAAGCTGAGGATGGAATTTTGGACCTTGAGGACAGGATTGCAGATAGCGATCTTGAAAGGGTAGAACTTATAAAAACAACAAAGCAGCAAGAAATGACAATCCAGCAACTACAAGATGATGCCAG
Source organism: Dolichotis patagonum (assembly GCA_004027295.1). Lineage (NCBI taxonomy): Eukaryota > Metazoa > Chordata > Mammalia > Rodentia > Caviidae > Dolichotis > Dolichotis patagonum. The sequence continues at coordinate 173,275 of PVJX010000854.1, forward strand.
GAGAAACAATGTTAGAGTAATAGGCATTAGTGAGGAGACAGGAGAAAATGCAAAGGATGTTCACAGAAATAATGGCAGAAAATTTCCCAAACATGGGGGGAAAATCAGATATACTAATAAGTGAGGCATATAGAACACCACACAGTCTTAACCAACATAAACCTACACCCAGACATATAATTATTAAGATCTCAGACACACAGTATAAAAACAGAATACTAAAGGCAGTTAGAGAAAAGACACAACTCACCTATCAAGGACAGCCTATTAGAATCACAGCAGACTTCTCAGCACAAACCTTCAGGTTAAGACGAGCTTGGAGTGAAGTATTTCAAGACCTAAAAGAAAACAATGTTGAACCCAGACTGACGTACCCAGGAAAACTGTCTTTCAAATTTAATGGAGAAACAAGATACTTCCATGACAAAGAACAACTGAAGAAATTCATATCCACCAAACCAATCTTAGAAAGAGTGCTGAAGGACATCCTAGATAGAGATAAAAATGACCACAATCTCCAGAGCAACAACAGAAAGAAATCACCAGGCTGGACAAGAAAGTAAACAAGGGAGAAAAACAGGAATCTAACAACAGTAACACAACATGGCAAAGTCAAGCCAGTACATATCAGTGATATCCACAAATGTAAATGGACTCAATTCACATATCAAAAGAAACAGGTTGACAGAATGGATCAAGAAACAGGATCCCACAATATGCTGTATACACGAAACACATCTGACTAAAAAGGAAACTCATAGATTAAAAGTCAAAGGATGGAAAACAGTATTCCATGCAACAGGAACCCAGAAAAAAGCAGGGGTAATTATTCTATTTGCAGACAATGTGAACTGCAAACCTAAGATGATTAAAAAGACAAAGAGGGTCATTACATACTCATAAGTGGAAAAACTCAAGAAGAAGAACTAACAATTATAAATATATATGAACCAAACATAGGAGCACCCAACTATATAAGACAGATACTAAAGGACATGAAAAACCAAATACACAAGAACACAATTATTACAAGTGACCTTAACAGCCCACTGTCACAAAGAGATAGATCAACTAGACAAAAAATCAGCAAAGAAATAATAGAACTGAATCATACCTGTGAGCAATTGGACTTAGTAGATGTTTACAAAGTGCTCCATGCAACCACATCAGAATACATGTTCTTCTCAGCTGTCCATGGGACATTCTCCAAAATAGACCATATATTATCCCATAAAACATTCTTAAGTAAATGCAAAGGTATTGAAATTATCCCATGCATACTATCTGACCATAGCGCACTGAAACTGGAAATTAATGGCAAAAGAAATTGCAAAACCTGCATGCATACATAGAAATTAAATAACCTTTTGAACAACCAATGGGTTACAGAGGAAATTAAAGAAGAAATAAAGCAATACCTACAATTCAATGAAAATGCGGAAACAACCTATTGTAACCTATGGGATACAATTAAAGCGGTCTTAAGAGGTAAATATATAGCAATAAATTGTCATATCAAGAAAACAGAATGAGAACAAATAAAAAATCTAATGCTTCATCTCAAGCTTCTAGAAAAACAAGAGCAAGTTAAAGCTAAAGCTCATAGAAGAGAGAAAATAGTAAAGATTAGAGCAGAAATCAATGCAATTGAAACTTTAAAAAACTACAAAGAATTAATGAATCCAAAAGCTGGTTTTTTTGAGAGAATAAACAAAATTGACAAACCTCTAGCTAACCTTCTGAAGAAAAAGAAAGAAAAAACCCAAATTCATGCAATAAGAAATGAAAAGGGGGAAATTACTACAGATCCCATGGAAATTCAAAAGATCATGAGTACCTACTTTCAAAATCTCCACTCACATAGAGAAGAACACACAGAGGAAATGGACAAATTTCTAGAAACATATGAACTACCAAAGCTCAACCAAGAAGATATAGCAATTTTGAATAACCCAATATTAGCTATTGAAATTGAAAATGTAATAAAAAACTTACCAACAAAGAAAAGCTCAGGTCCCGATGGATTCACAGCTGAATTCTACAAGAAATTTAGAGAAGGTTTGGTGCCAATACTCCTTAAACTCTTCAATGAAATTGAAAAGAAAGCAGCCCTCCCTAAATCATTTCTAGAGGCAAGTATTACTCTGATTCCAAAACCAGAGAAAGACCCAACCAAAAAAGGAGAACTATAGGCCAGTCTCACCAATGAACATAGATGCAAAGATTCCCAATAAAATACTGGCAAATAGAATGCAGCAAATCATCAAGAAGATTATACATCATGACCAAGTGAGGTTCATGCCAGGAATTCAGGGATGGTTTAATATACAAAAATCAATAAATGTAATACACCACATCAACAGAGCCAAAAACAAAAATCACATGATCATCTCAATAGATGCAGAAAAAGCTTTTGATAAGGTGAAACACTTGTTCATGATCAAAAGCCCTTCAGAAACTCAGAATACACAATGTCTACCTCAACCTTATAAAGGCCATCGATGACAAACCAACAGCCAATATTATACTAAATGGACAAAAACTGAAAGCTTTCACTTTAAAATCTGGAACAAGACAAGGATGTCCACTATCACCATTCCTATTGAATGTAGTTCTGGAAACACTAGCCAGGGCAATCAGACAAGAGAAAGAAATAAAAGGAATAAAGATATGAAAGGAAGAAGTTAAATTATCACTATTTGCAGATGACATGATACTCTATATAGAAGACCCAAAAAACTCCATTAAAAGACTGCTAGAGGTAATAAACAAATTCAGCAGTGTAGCTGGCTACAAAGTCAACATGCAAATATCAATAGCATTCCTGTACACAAACAAGAAACTCACCAAGAGAGAAATTATGGAAATATCACCCTTCACAATAACATCTAAAAAAATGAAATACTTAGGAATCAACTAAAAGTGTAAAAGACCTATTAACTGAAAATTATACTATGCTAAAAAAGGAGATTGAAGAGGATTTTAGAAAATGGAAATATGTTCCATGCTCTTAGCTAGGAAGAACCAACATCGTGAAAATGGCCATACTCCCCAAACTTTTATACAGATCTAATGCAATCCCAATCAAGATACCATTGACATACCTCACAGACCTAGAGAAAACGCTCCTAGAATTCATAAGAAACCTAGAATAGCAAAGACAATTCTTGGTAATAAAGGCAAAGCAGGAGGCATCTCAATTCCTGACTTGAAACTAATACAAAGCCACAGTGATAAAATAAGCATGGTACTGGCAAAGAAATAAACCTGAGGATCAATGGAACACATTAGAAGATGCGAGTATAGGTACAAAGACACTCTGCCACCTGATATTTGACAAAGGGGCTAAACATGTTCACTGGAAGAGGATAGCCTCTTTAATAAATGGTGTTGGAAAAATTGAATCTCCACATGCAGAAGACTGAAACTAGATACATGCCTATCACCATGCACAAAGCTAAAGTCTAGGTGGATCAAAGATCTGAATATTAAAACAGAAACACTAAATCTACTAGAAGATAAGGTAGGTAGAAATCTTGGAGACATAGGGGTAGGCAGAGAATTCATGAACAAAACACAAACTGCACGGGAAATGCTTCAGAGAATCAACAACTGGGATCTCATATTATTGAAAAGTTTGTGCACTTCAAAAGAAATCACCAGCAGAGTGAAAAGAAAACCCACAGAATGGGGAAGAATTCTAGTCAGCAACCCCTCAGTTAAAGGACTTATATCAAGAACATATAAATAATTGAAAAACATCAACCCCCCCCAAATTCAAAGAACCTCTCCAAAAATGGGCAGCTGAGATGAACACACAGTTCTCAGATGAAGATATTCAAATGGCAAATAAATACATGAAGAAATGTTCACCATCACTGGTCATTCAAGAAATGCAAATTAAAACAACATTGAGATATCATCTCACACCAGAAAGAATAGCTGCCATCAAGAAATCAACTGATAACAAATGTTGGCAAGGCTGCAGGGAAAAAGAATCCTGCTCCACTGTTGGTGGGAGTGCAGACTGGTGCAACCACTATGGAAATCAATATGGAGAATTCTCAGAAGACTAGGATTGGAAGCTCCATTCAACCCAGCTATTCCCCTCCTGGGTATTTTCCCAGAGGAACTGAAAAGTTCATATCACAGTGATATATGCACACCCATGTTTATAGCAGCACAATTTGTAATAGCTAAATCTTGGAAACAACCAAGATGCCCATCAACTGCAGAGTAGATGAAAAAGTTGTGGTATTTTTACACAATGGAATATTACTCAGCTATAAAACAGGAATATCTTGGAAATGGAGACAACTTGAGACTATCCTCACTAGCAAAATAAATAAGAATCATGTTTATGAATATCACATTGTGTCTGTAGTGTAAAAGGTAATAAGAACTGTAGGAGTAATAATATCCAAAATGCGTAATTTCTACTGTAAAAACGAGAGGAAGAGAAAGTGCTCTAATGGATATAGCTGCATGTATGTTTAAGTGTGGAAGATAGATGACCATATTAGATTGTTGAGCAGAATCGTTAACAGTCTCACTGTTTGAGTGTCTACTTTGTGTGCTTCAATTTTTTAACTTGAACAACTATTTCCAATGATGACAGTATGTAACTTATCAAGTGGTGATTTCTTAGTGTTTTTGTTTTTGTTGGTGCCATTCTTTTATTTTTTCCCCTTGGAATTCTGTATTGTTGCTACCCTTTATCTCTTTTGTTTGTTTTTTTTTCTTTTTTCTCTTTAAATAAAGAGAAGAAGAAGAGAAAAAAGAATCATATTTATAAATATCACATTGTGTCTCTAGTGTAAAAAATAATAAGAAATATAGGAGCAATAAAACCCAAAATGCATAATTGCTACTGTAAAAAAGAGAGCAAAAGAAAGTACTCTAAAAGATATAATTGCATGTATGTTTAAGTGTGGAAGATAGATGACCATACTACTGTTTTTGTTAAATTTTGGAGCAAACCTGTTAATAGTCTCACTGTTTGAATGTCTACATTGTATGCTCTAATTTTGTAACTTAAACAACTATTTCCAAACGACAGAATGTAACTTATCAACTAGTGATTTCTTAGTGGTTTTTTTTTTGTTCTTTTCTTTTTTTCCTTTGGAATTATGTATTGTTGCTACTCTTTTTTCTGTTTTGTTTGGGTTTTTTTCTTTCTAAATAAAAATTTTTTTAAAAGGGAAAAACAAAAGAAAACAAAGCAAAATATGAGAAAAACAAAAGAGACAAATAAATAACAAAGAATCCAAAACAATAACAACATAGGCTTTCAAAACAAGGTGGAGGCCAGGGGTTTAGCTCAGCGACATAAGTGCCTGCTTGGCAAACGTGAGGTCATGAGTTGATCCCTGGCACCAAAAAAAAAAAAAAAAAAAAAAATGGTAGGAATGTAACTAATGTTGTTATTTTGTATAGCTATCTTCAAAAGAGTTACTCAGATTACCAGATATAAACATGCAAAACAGAACTAATCCTATTAATGTTAACTGTTTTGTTCCAAGAACTAATAGTATTAGTTGTACAATCATGTTAGCAATCTTAAGTATTTATATATAAATTTATATCTTTTTCTTTTCCCTTCCGACTTTTCTCCTTTTCTGAGTTATTTTTTCCCCTTTGAGCAGTCTCTTACCTTTTCACAATATGTATTGAAGATTTTGTATCTTATTTATTCTTTCAGTTTATTACACTAGGAAGATAATATGGTATTTACACATGTGAGTTTGATTTATTTGAATTATGAGTATAGTCTCAAAGCACATCCATTTACTTAAAAAGCCTCAATGTGATCATTCTTTATAGCTGAGTACTACTCCATTGTATAAAAGTATCACATCTTTTTTATCCATTTCTCAGTTGATGGGCATTTAGGTTGTTTCCAAGATCTGGCTATTACAAATTGTGCTGCTGTAAACATGGTTACACATATATCACTGTGGTATGATATTTTCAGCTCTTCTGGGAATATGTCCAGAAGTCAAATAGCAGAGTCAAATATGACTTCCAATCCCAGCTTTATGAGGAACATCTAGACTGATTTCCACAGTGGTTGCAGCAGTCTACACTCCATCCAACAGTGCATAAGAGTTCCTTTTTCCCCATAGTCTCTCCAGCATTCATTATTGGTGGTTTTCTTGATCCTGGCTATTCTTTCTGGGGGAGATGGAATCTCAGTGTTATTTTAATTTGCATTTCTCCAATAACCAATGATGCTGAACATTTTTTCATGTATTTATTTGACATTGTATATTTTCATATGAGAAGCATGTATTCATCTCAGATATCCACTTTTGGATTGGGTCTTTGAATTTCATTTTATTTAATTCTTTATAAGTTCTAGGTAGAAGTCCTTTGTCTGAGGGACAATTCACTAAGATTTCTTTCCAGTTCATGAATTTTCTTTTCACTCTGTTGGAGATTTCTTCTGATATGCAAAAAAATTTTAATAAGACAAGTTCCCAGTTGTTGATTCTGGGAAGTATTTCTCATGCAATTTGATTTTTGTTCATGAATTCTCTGCCTACCCCTATGTCTTTGAGAATTTTACCTACTTTGTCTTCCAGCAGATTTAGTGTTTCTGTTTTAATATTTATATCTTTGATCCATTTTGACTTTAGGGAAAGGTGATAGGCATGGGTTTAATTTTAGTTTTCAGCATATGGAGAGCCAGTTTTTCCAGCACAACTTATTAAAGGGACTATTTTTCTTCCAGTGGATGTGTTTGTCCCCTTTATCAAAGATAAGGTGGCTGAGTGTGTTTGTAGTTATAGTTGTATCTTCAAATCTATTCCATTGATCTTCAGAACTGTTTTTATTCCAGTACCATGCTGATTTTATCACAGTAGCTTTGTAGTATAACTTCAAGTCAGGGATTGTGATGCTTCCTGCCTTGCCTTTGTTGTCCAGAATTCTTTGGCTATTCTAGGTCTCTTCTGGTTCCAGATGAATTTTAGGAATGTTTTCTCTAGATCTGTGAGGTGTTTTAATGATATTTTGATTGGAATTGCATTATGTCTGTATAATAATTTTGGGAGAATGGTCATTTTCACAATGTTTGTTCTTCCTATGCATGAACAAGGAATGTCTTTCCATTTTCTGAGATCCTCTTTGATTTCTTTTTTCAGAGTATTGCAGTTTTCACTGAATAGATCTTCTACTTCCTTTGTTAGATTGATTCCTAAGTATTTCAGTTTTTTTGGATACTATTGTGAAGTACTATTGTGAACAGTGTGGTTTCTCTTATTTCTCAGTCAATGAGTTTGTTGTTTGTGTATAGGAATGCTATTGAATTTTGAGTGTTAACTTTGTATCCAGATACATTACTGAATTTGGTTATTATATTTAGAAGCATTTTTATGGAGTTTTAGGGATCCTCTGTGTAGAGTATCACATCATCTGCAAATAATAATAACTTAATGTCTTCCTTTCCTATTCTTATTCCTTTTATTTCTCTCTGTCTAATTGTTCTGGCTGTTTCCAGCATCATATTGAATAGGTGGTGATAATGGACATTCTTGTCTTGTTCCTATTTTAGAGTGAAAGCTTTCAGTTTTTGATCATTTAATATGATGCTGGCTGTTGGTTTGTCATAGATGGCTTTTATCAGATTGAGGTAAAGCTCATCTATTCCAATTTTCCATAGGTATCTTATTATGAATGAGTGTTGGACTTTATCAAAAGATTTTTCTGCATCCATTGAAATGATCATGTGATTCTTATCTTTGGCTCTACTGATATGGTTTATTATGTATATTGATTTGCATATGTTGAACCATCCCTGCCTTCCTGGAATGAATCCAATTTAGTCATGGTGTATAATCTTCTTGATGACTTACTTCATCCTGTTTGCCAGTATTTTATTGAGGATTTTTGCATCTGTGTTCATTAGGGAGATTGACCTGTAGTTGTCTTTTTTGGTCAGGTCTTTCTCCGGTTTTGATATTCAGGTAATACTTGTTTGCAGGAATGAGTTAGGAAGAATTGCTTTCTTTTCGATGTCATTGAAGAGTTTGAGAAGTGTTGGAATTAAGTCTTCATTGAATTTCTTGTATTGAAGAGTTGGGGGAGTGTTGGAATAAGTCTTTCTTGAATTTCTTGTAGAATTCAGTTGTGAATCCATCAGAACCTGGGCTTTTCTTTGTTGGTAAGGTTCTAATTACATTTTCAATTTCATTAATTGAAATTGAGTTATTCATCACTTTTACATCTTCTTGACCCAGCTTTGGTAATTCATATGTGTTTAGGAATCTGTCCATTTCTTCTGTGTCATTGAAGTTATGAGAGTAAAGGTTTTTGAAATAGGTACTGATGATCTGTATTTCCACAGAGCCTGTAGTGATTTTTCCCTTCTCATTCATTATTGCATGAATTTGAGTTTTTTCTTTCCGTTTTTAATCAGGTTGGCTAGGGGCTTATCAATTTTATTTATTCTTTCAAAGAAACAACTCTTTGATTCATTAATTCATTGTATTGTTTTGTTAGTCTCCATTGTGTGGATTTCTGCTCTGATCTTTACAATTTTCTCCCTTCTTTGGGGTTGACTTGCTTTTCCTTTTCTAGATGTTTGAGGTGTTGCCTCAGGTTGTTTATTTGTGTTTTTCCTCTTTCTCTGATGTGGAAATTCACTGCAATAAATTTCCCTCTGAGGACTGCTTTGATTGCATCCCACAGGTTCCAACACATTGTATTTGTATCTTCATTTACTTGTAGATATTGTTTAATTTCTTCTTTAAATTCCTCTGTGACCCATTGATTGTTCAAGATTGTATTATTTAATTTTCATGTGTTTACATAGTATTTGCAATTTCTTTTGTCATTTATTTCTAGTTTCATGGAACTATGATCAGATAATATGCCTGGGAAAATTTCAATTCTTTTGCATTTACTTACGCATGTGAAGCTGAGAAAAATGTATATTCTGATGTTGGGTATAACACTCTGTACACATCTACTAAGTCCATTTGTTCACAAGTTTGATTCAGTTTTTTATTTCTTTGCTTATATTCTGTCTAGTTGATCTGTCTCTTTGTGTCAATGGGGTGTTAAGGTCTCCTATTATAATTGTGTTATTGCTTATTTGATTTTTCATTTCTATTAGTATTTGTTTTATATATCTGGGTGCTCTTGTATTTGGTGCATATATATTTAGGATTGTTATTTCTTCCTTTTAAAGTTTTCCCCTATTAGCTTATGACCTTCTTTATCTCTCTGGATCATTCTTGGTTTGAATTTCACATGGTCTGCAAACAGAATAGCTGCCCCTGCTTGGTTTGGGGTTCCTGTTGCATGAAGTATTGTTTTCCATCCTTTGACTTTCAGTCTATGAATTTCCTTTTGGGTTAGATGGGTTTCCTGTATACAGCATATGGTTGGATGTTGCTTCTTAATCCATTCTGGCAGTCTGTTTCCTTTAATTGGTGAAATAAGGCCATTTACATTAATGGTCATAACTGATATATATTGGGTTATTTTTGTCATGCTATCTTTCTGCTGTTGGTTCTTTGCCTTTCCCCTTTGTTTAATTGTTTGCCTTGCTTAGTGATCTTTTTCTGCTGGTGTTCTTGGAGTCATACTTATTTTTATATCTATCTAGAATATCTTTCAGTATTCTTTGCAGGGTTGGTTTGATGGTCATGAGGTTCTTCAGCTGTTCTTTGTCATGGAAGTATTTGATTTCTGCATCAGTTTTGAAGAACAGTTTTGCTGGATACATAAATCTGGGTGAGAAGTCAATTTCCTTTAGGATTTGTAATACTTCACTCCATGCTCTTCTTTACTTCATTGTTTTTGTTGACTAATCTGCTGTAATCCTTTTTTTAAATTTTATTTAGAAAGAAATAAACAACCAAACAAAACAGAAAAAAGGGTAGCAACAATACAGAATTCCAAAGGAAAAAAAGAAAAGAACAGAAAAAAAACACTAAGAAATCACTAGTTGATAAGTTACATACTGTCATCTTAGAAATAGTTATTTAAGTTACAAAATTAAAGCATACAAAGTACAAATTCAAATAGTGAGACTATTAACAGTTCTGCTCAACAATCTAATGAAAACAGTAGTATGGTCATCTATCTTTCACACTTAAACTTACATGCAGTTATATCATTTAGAGCACTTTATTTTGCTCTCTTTTTTACAGTAGCAATTATGCATTTTGGGTTTTATTACTCCTACTGTTCTTATTACTTTTTCTTATTTTAAAGAGAATAAAATGAAAGAGGACAGAACAAAGCAGATCAGAACAGAACAACATAAGCAACACAACACTTTACAATAAGACAACCGCACATTAACAGTAGCTATCAAAATATCTCTTTCTCTGCTACAGTTGAGCATAGTTTCAGATACAATAATATCAAACATAACACAATAGTATAAAACCATTCAAGATAATGAAAGAATTACAGGACATTCTGAATCAAATAACTATAATCAATTGCTACTATAATATCTCATTTTGAATACAAATATTTGTTTATACTATCATATATATTAAAATCCCAATAAGACAAACATATTTGGCCCCTTTAAGAAAGATAAGGTGGTTGAGTGGGTTTGTGGTTCCGGTTGTATCTTCCAATCTATTCCATTGATCTTCAGTTCTGTTTTTATTCCAGTACCATGTAGATTTTATTACTGTAGCTTTGCAGCATAATTTCAAGTCAGGGAGTGTGATGCCTCCTGCCTTGCCTTTGCTGCTTACAATTGCCTTTGCTGTTCTAGGTCTCTTCTGGTCCCAGATGAATTTTAGGAGTGATTTCTCTAGGTCTATGAGGTATATTAGTGGTATTTTGATTGGGATTGCATTGAATCTCTATAGTAATTTTGAGAAAATGGCCATTTTCACAATGTTTGTTCTTTGTATCCATGAACAGGGGATGTCCTTCCATTTTCTGAGGTCCTTTTTGATTTCCTTTTTCAGGGTATTATAATTTTCCTTGTATACCTGTTTTACATCTTTCGTGAGATTATTTCCTAAGTATTTCATTTTTTTGGATGCTAGTGTGAACCGTGTGGCTTCTCTTCTCTCTCAGTATTTTTGTTGTTAGTGTATAGGAATGCTATGGATTTTTGAGTATTGACTTTGTATCCAGCTACTTTGTTGAATTTATTTATTATATCTAGTAATTTTTCAATGAAGTTTTGGGGGTCTTCTATGTAAAGTATCATGTCATCTGCAAATAATGATAATTTAGCTTCCTCTTTTCCTAACTTTACTCCTTTTATTTCTCTCTCTTGTCTAATTGCTCTGGCTAGTATTTCCAGTACTATGTTGAATAGGAGCAGTGATAGGGGACATCCTTGTCTTGTACCTGATTTTAAGGTAAAGGCTTTCAATTTTTGGCCAGTTAATGTGGTACTGGCTGTAGGTTTGTCATAGATGGCCTTTATCATATTGAGTTAAAGATCATCTATTCCAATTCTCTGTAAGGTTCTTATCATGAATGAGTGTTATCATTTATCAAAAGCTTTCTCTGCATCTATAGAGATGATCATGTCATTTTACTTTTCGCTCTATTGATATGGTGGATTGCATTTATTGATTTACATATGTTGAACCATCCCTGCATTCCTGGGATGAATCCCACTTGGTCATGGTGAATAATCTTCTTGATGATTTTCTGTATCCTGTTTGCTAATATTTTATTGAGAATTTTTGCATCTATGTTCTTTAGGGAGATTGGCCTATAATTCTCTTTTTTAGTTGGGTCTTTCTCTGGTTTTGGTACTAGAGTAATATTTCCTTCCAGGAATGACTTAGGAAGAATTGCTTCCCTTTCAATTTCATTGAAGAGTTTGAGGAGTGTCGGAATTAAGTCTTCTTTGTGTTTCTTGTAGAATTCTGCAGTGAATCCATCTGGGCCTGGACTCTTCTTTGAAGGCAAGGACTTAATTACATTTTCAATTTCAGTAATAGAAATTGGGTTATTCAGCAGTTTTACATCTTCCTGTTCCAGCCTTGGTAGTTCATATTTATCTAGGAATCTATTTCTTCAGTGTTATCGAACCTATAGAGTAGAAGTTTTTGAAATAGGTGTTGATGATCTTCTGTATTTCCACTGAGTCTGTAATAATTTCACCTTTTTCATTCCTTATTGCATGAATTTCAGTTTTTTCTTTCCTTTTTTTAATAAGGTTGGCTAGGGGCTTGTCAATTTTATTTATTCTTTCAAAGAACCAACTCTTTGATTAATTGATCCTTTGTACTGTTTTCTTAGTCTCTATTGCATTAATTTCTGCTCTAATCCTTACAATTTCCTCCCTTTTTTGGCTTTGGGCTTGGCTTGCTCTTCATTCTCTAGATGTTTGAGTTGTAGCATCAGGTTGTTAATTTGTGTTTATTCTGTCTTCCTGATGTGGGAACTCAGTGCAATAAATTTTCCTCTGAGGACTGCTTTCATTGCATCCCACAAATTCCGGTAAGTTGTGTTTGTATTTTCATTTGCTTGTAGATATTGTTTAACTTCTTCTTTAATTTCCTCCATGACCCACTGATTGCTCAAGAGTGTATCACTCAGTTTCCATGTGTTTGTGAGGTTTTTGCAGTTGCTTTTATCATTAATTTCTAATTTCATGGCACTATGATCCAATATCATGCATGGGATAATTTCAGTTCTTTTGCATTTACTTAAATATGTTCTGTGGGCTAGTATATGGTCTGTTATAGAGAATGTCCCATGTACTGCTGAGAAGAATGTATATTCTGATGTTGTTGGATGGAAAACTCTATATATGTCTATGAAATCCATTTGTTCACAGGTGTGATTCAGTTCTGTTATTTCTTTGCTGATTTTCTGTCTAGTTGTTCTGTCCCTCTGTGTCAATGGCATGTTAAAATCTCCTGTTATAATTGTGTTATTGCTTATTTGACTTTTCATTTCTGTTAATATTTGCTTTGTATAGCTGGGTGCTCTGGAATTTGGTGCATACATATTTAAGATTGTTATCTCTTCCTCCTGAAGTTTTCCCCTAACTAGTATTTAGTGACCTTCTTTATCTTTTTGGATCATTCTTGGTTTGAAATTCACATTGTCTGCAAACAGGATGGCTACTCCCGCTTTTTTTTGTTGTTTGTTTCCTGTTGCGTGAAGTATTGTTTTCCATCCTTTGACTTTCAGTCTATGGGTTTCCTTTTGGGTAAGATGAGTTTCATGTAGACAGCATATGGTTGGATGTTGTTCCTTGATCCATTCTGCCAGTCTGTTTCTTTTGATTGGTGAGTTGAGGCCATTTACATTAATGGTTGTAACTGTTATATATTGGTTTATTGTTGACATGTTATCTTTCTGCTGTTGTATCTTTAGTTTTCCATTCTATTTAATTGTCTGCCTTGCTTGGTGGTTTTATCCTATGTGTATCTAGAATGTCTTTCAGTATTCTTTGTAGGTTTGGTGTTCATGAAGTTTTTCAGCTGTTCTTTGTCATGGAAGTATCTTATTTCTCCATCCATTTTGAAGGACAGTTTTGCAGGGTATGTCAGTCTGGGTTGGAAGTGGTTTTCCTTTAGGATCTGAAATACTTCACTCCATGCTCTTCTTGACTTCATTGTTTGTGTTGAGAAGTCTGCTGTGATCTGATAGGTTTTCCTTTATAGGTGATCTGCCTTTTCTCTCTTAACAGCGTTTAGTATTCTATACTTATGGTGGATTTCTGGGATGGTGATTATTATATGTCTGGGTATAGTTTTATTTTGGTTATGGCTATTTGGAGTTCTATATGCTTCACTAATCCAAATGTCAGTTTCCATTCTCATATTTGGGAAGTTTTCAGCTATTACTTCTGCAAACATCCTCTTGATATCATTTGGGCTGTCCCCTTCTTTTTCATTTATCCCTATTAATCTTATGTTATTTTTCTTTGCATCATCTTACAGCTGTTGAATTATTTCATGATTCTTTGTTATTTTTAAAAGACCTTTCCTTCCTGTTCACTAGCTGCAATCTTATCTTTGAGGTCTGATATTCTATCTTCACTTTCATTGAAGCAGTTTTGACAGCTTTCAATAGAATTTTTGATTTCCTGTATATCTCTTTGAATCTGCTTTATGTATTCTGCTTGTTCTTATAGTTTTCATTCAGGGATTCTGTTTGCTTTGTTCCTCTAATTTTTTAGCCATGTCTTCACTGGATGTATTCACTATTTCTTTCACTACTTTTATCATTTCTTCTTTTACCTGGGCAAGTATTTCTAATTTGAATTTCTCCATAGCTTCCCCTAGTTGCTTCTTTATTTCAGTTGATATCATTTCAGTCATTTTAGGTGTATGGCTTCTCTTTTCTTCTATGTACATGGCTCCCAGGCTTTCTTGGGATGGGCTGGTGATTTGAGCCTGCCTTTTGGTCCTTCTTTTTATCATTTTTCTTTATTTCCTTGGTTTGAGTGGTGTTCCCAAACTTCCGCTGGGTGTGTCACAAATCTCCTCCTGCACCCTCAGCTACTGTAGCAGTCTCAGCTCCTCTGCAGGTACTTGGCTCCCTAAATTGAGAGAAGGAAGCAGGGTGTGGAGAACTGGGGCCAGAGAAACCCCTGGGGCACAATGCCCTGTCCTAGGGGTGTGGATATGAACTCAGCAGCTGGCAGTGCTTGTCTCAATGTTGTCCCCAGGCCAGCCCAATTGAGCCCAGAGTCCTTGTGCAAGGTTTCTGCCTCCTGGACTCAAACCAGGCCACTTAACATGGTTGACTGAGGCCCTGCAATGTGCTGGACCCAGACCAGTGTCCCAGTAACTCCCCAGAAACTCAAAAGCCAGAACGTAGGTCTCCAACTTTACCCAAGTCACTGGTACTCACCTGGGGCAAACTCCATCCCTCTTCAGATTCTTGGCTCTCTTAATTGAGATGCAGAAGCTGGGCATGGAGAACTGGGACCAGCAGAGCCCTAGGGCACAATCCCCTGTCCTAGGAGTGTGGATATGAACTCAGCAGCCAGCAGTGCTGGTCTCAAGGTTGTCCCCAGGCCAGCCCAATTGAGTCCAGAGTCCTTGTGCAAGGTTCCCGCCTCCTGGACTCAAACCAGGCCACTAAGCATGGTTGACTGAGGCCCTGCAATCTGCTGGACCCAGTCCAGCATCCCAGTAGCTCCCCAGAAACTCAAAAGCCAGAACATAGGTCTCCAACTTTCCCCAGGTCACTGGTACTCACCTGGAGCAAACTCCACCCCTCTGCAGATTCTTGGCTCTCTTAATTGAGATGCAGAAGCTGGGCATGGAGAACTCTCTGCTGTATTTCTGATGGGCTTTCCTTTATAGGTAATCTGTCTCTTTAATAGCTTTGTATATTCTGTTACATTGAATTTCTGGGAAGTTGATTATTATATGTCTGGATGTAGATTTATTTTAGTTATGCTAACTGGAGTGCTATATGCTTCATTTATCTGTATGTCACTTTCCTTTCTGATATTTGGAAATGTTTATCTATTACACCTGGAGATAGTCTTTTTATATCATTTATGTTGTCTCCTTTTGTGTACACCTATCAATCTTATATTGTTTTTCTTTGCATCATCTTGCAGCTGTTGAATTGTTATTTAGTGATTCCTTGTTATTTTTAAAAGATCTTTCCTTTCTTGTTCACTAGCTGTAGTCTTGTCTTTGAGGTCTGAAAGTCTATTTTCACATTCATTCAGGCAGTTTTAACAACTTTTGATGGAGTTTTTTACTTCCTGAATATGTCTTTGAATCTGTTTCATGCATGCTATTTGTTTCTTATATTGTTCATTCAAGGTTTCCATTTTTTATAGTGCTCCTCAATTTTTTAAACTATATCTTCTTTAGATGTGTTCAGCATTTCTTTTATTGCATTTATCATTTCTTCTTTTACATGGTAGATTATTTCTGACCTGAGATCCTTTACAGTTTCTTGGGTTTTTTTTTCTTCACTTCAGTTACCATCCTTTCAGAAGTTTCAGTTGTATGGCTTACACTTTCTTCTATGTCCTTGTCTCCTAGGCTTGTTTGGGATGGGTTGGAGGTTTGAGATTACATTTTGCCTTTTTGTTTTGTCATTTTTCTGTATTCCCTTGGGGGAGCCAAATGCAAGGTCTCAGTTGCTTCCTGGGTTGAGGGTGTCTGTCCTTACTGCAGGGAGTTTCCCCAGTTGAGTGGAGGTCATCGGTAGGCCTTATCAGGACCCTAGTGGCACTCAAAGGCTCCTCAAATAGGGAGAGTATGCTGGGAGGATCTTCAGCACACCCCACGTGGAACTCTGAAGTTCCTTGGCTGCTTGAGGCTGATGGGCAGGACTGTACCAGGTTCTGAGTGACATACCAAGGCTGAACAGCTATATGGAGTGTGCTGTGCAAGCCTTCAGCTCATGCCACATGGTACACCAAAGCTCCTCAACTGCTTGGGGTCACTGGGTGGGGCCTAAAAAGGTTCTAAGTGAGGTGCCAAGGTTGCATGGCTAGGTGAAGTCCTCTGTGCAGGCCTTCCACTCTTGCCTCTTGGCACAGGAGATTCCCCTGCCATTTGAGGTCACTGGGTGGGGCTCAAGCAGGGCTCAGAGCAAACTACTGATACTCTCCAGCCATTTGGGCATGCTGGGCAAGGCCCGTTCAAGACCTGGAGTGCCCTACTGATACTCCCTGGCTGTTTGGGCATGCTAGGCAGGGCCCTACCAGGTTCCAAGTGAAGTGCTAAGGTTGCATGAATAGGTGGAGTTCACTGTACAGGTCTTCCCTGTTACTTTTATTTTCTGTATGCACTTGTTAATTGACTATATGTTTACAGGAAATATTTGGGACTTAGGTTCTAATTTACTTTATAAAATTTGATATTTTTACAGACAACTGATCATTCTGAGCCATGGCTTAACTAGAAATACATGTTCCATTTCCCAAGTCTGCAAACAAGGGGAAGCATTGGTAGGAGATTCACCTGTGCTATCACTGCAGAATTGAGACCCTAAGAGAGGGTAGATGTGCATTCTTGCTGCTTATCTCCCAGTGCCTTCAAGTATCCCTCAATTGTCCTCTTTCCATGGCATCTACTCTGCATTATCCTCTATAACTTATCCAATGTCATGTTTGATTTGCAAAGCTACCTCTGATGCCAGTGGATATCTCTGAAAATACAGGCAAAAACTTAAAAGTAGCTATACAATCAGCCAGGAGACACAGCTCAATTCAGGGTGAAAGGACTGCTTGTTAAAAAAAAAAGAAAAGGAGAAAAAATTCCTAAATGGGGGAGTAGAGTTGCAATTTCTGTCCAAGATTCAACTGAAAGTGGCAAAATCTAAAGTATAGTCTTTAACCTGATTACTGATATTTTTATTTAACTTCTAACTCTCCATTCCTATCCCATTGGTCATGTGCCCCCCTGGAAATCATTCCCTGGCACCTCTTACCCAGAGTGGAGCAAAGCACCTCTCTACCTGGCACCTTAGATTTTTTTTGGAAGAGCTCCGGCCTCCTTCAGGCTTTGCCCATTCCAATTCTTCCACCTCTGGCCCTTTCTAAGTGCCCACTCTTCTTCTCTGCAGATTACAAGAGCAGGAGGAGCTTAGAAGCACCAAAGGGTCCTGCAGAGAATGTGCCAAATCCACTGATCATGCTTTGAAGTATATCTAAAATTCTATGTGTAATCTTTTCACCCCAGCACTTAATCCACCAAACCCCCCAGTTTCTTACCTTCTGAGCCCCTTCTTTGGCTAAAGTATGTCAATGCCAAAATTTGCACACCATGTAATAGTAAAAGCATAATTAACAATTTGTTTATGAGATAGATTTTCTGGTGGTTCTGAATGGTCTGGAGAGGAACTCAGGTTTGACTTAGCAGTTCATGATCTCTCCAAAGAGCCAGATTCTCTCACTGGGAGGGAAATCTTTACCCCCCAGGAAACTTCTGCCACATCTCAGTGGCTAGAGCTAAGTAAGATGGCTCACTCATATGCCACTCACAGAAAAGGTAAGTAAGATTACCATGATTATTATGTTAGTCTCACATTTCTTCATGCTCTGGGGCTGGACATCTGATGTCTGACAAAACTGGACACCACATTAAAAACAATGGGAGAAGTTATGTTTGAAGAAACAGCCAGAAATATCTTCCAGACCCAGTTATATATACAACTCAAAGAACCCTCTACTCCTATGAGGCAACCATCCCAAAGCAGACCACCTCACCTCTTAACTGGATCAAATCTGCCCATTTCAGCCTCTCTTGGCACTTTCAGAGCTTTGCTCTTAGTGCTTGTGTTATTTATGCTTAAATTTTTCACCAGATTTTCTCTTCACTAACTGTAAGTGCTAGAAAGGTTATTTCAGTACAACATTGGTATTCTCAGGGACTCCTATGACTGCTGCATTAAAAGAAGAAGGAAGAAAAAAAGGAGAAATGGAGGAAGAAAGGAAGGAAGAGAAGAAGGAAGGGAAGAAAAAAGGAAAGAAGGAAGGAAAGAACAAAAGAAGAAAGGAAGGAAGGAAGGATGGAAGGAAGGAAGGAAGGAAGGAAGGAAGGAAGGAAGGGAGGAAGGAAAATTCCAGCTCCTAAGTAAGTCAAGCCTGTAGTATTTCTGAAAATGCACGAAAAGACCCTGGATTTTCCCACCACCACCACCATTCCCACTCAGTGAGTCTTCACTGGGCTTATTCACTGCCTTATTCCCAGACCAGCCTAATCGCCATTACCTCTCTGATCAGGAAAGCTGAATAAAATGGAAAAAAAAAGAAAAAAGCAAGCATAAGCCAGCAAAACAGACAAGCAATTACTTTATTAGATAAGTAGCCCAGATGTTTTGAATGAAGAAGCAAGTTTGAAAGAACATCTTGTACCTGAGTGATAAATAGTGACTCAGAGCCAGGTAGAGACAGGATGTGCTCGTACAAGATGGAGCACATGGAGAGGAGAAAGGGGACTTCAGGACAAGTCCTAGATGCTCAGACTTTCTTTATTCTAGACTTTTTCCATGTCTTCCCCTTTTCATCACTCTGAACTTCCTATTCCTCTTAATTTGCATAACAAGGAACAACGGAAGCTGAGGGACCGGAGTAAAACAAGCACCCCACTTTGCAGAGAGAACCCTATTGAACTTTATTAAACTCTTTAGTAAAAAGCTAGCCCAGTTCTTCTAAAAAAGGAGTTTCTTCATGACATTGCTCTTTACCCACTTGTCAAAAGCTCAAAGCCAAATGATGGTTGGTCTCCCTGGATATTTTAAATAACCCTCAGATGAGGTAGTGAGGAAATTTGGAGAAGTGGGAGCAATTTGTAGAAACAAGGGAGCAGACTGCAAGATTTCAAGGACGGTCAGAATCATTCCCTAGAGGCCAAGCACACTGCTTTGCATGATGACAAGCACATGGCAGTAGGCTGTCAAGCACTGCTGAACATTTGCCACAAACATATACATAATCTCTATATTCTCTCCAGTGGGGACTATTTTTGTGTATTTGCACCACTAAATGCCATGTTTTGTTAGGTATTAACATTTTTATTGTTTTTTTCCTACAAAATAACATGTATTTCTACAAAATAACATGTAATTACATTTAGATATTTTTGTAATAGTTTATTTTCTTTTATTACACAAGTGATCTTTTTTATTTTAGAATCATCCTCACAGAGATAACCACACCTAATATATTGGTGTATACGTACTGTCAGTTTTTCTTCTGATATAAATGTTAGAATTAAGATCAAACACGTTAGAATTAGTATCAAACGTATCTATTTCCTGTGCCCAATTCTTACTTCTTACATGTAAACTTTTACAACATTTTTAACAGAAAAATAATTTTGTCTGCTTATTTCATGATCTAATTAAATAGCTCTTTAAGATTTGATATTTAGATTTCTTCCAACATTCTGTATTTATAAATAACATGGAGGAATCTCTTCATTCAGAAGTATTCTTGTTTATCTCTGTTCATTTGAAATAAATTTTTTGGAAATATGTTTTATGATTCAAAGCATATCTAACACTTTTAAGGTTTTGAGTATATAGACAGAAATATCTCTCTATATACATTTACATTGAAAAAGACAATTTACATTCAAAAGACAAGGTGTTGGTCCTACCTTACTATGTAGCAGCTGGAAGAATTTAAAAATTTATGGCAGCCATTGCTGATTTAATATCATCTTCCTTAGAAGTCCT
Organism: Dolichotis patagonum; assembly: GCA_004027295.1. Taxonomy (NCBI): domain Eukaryota; kingdom Metazoa; phylum Chordata; class Mammalia; order Rodentia; family Caviidae; genus Dolichotis; species Dolichotis patagonum. The sequence continues at coordinate 193,390 of PVJX010000854.1, forward strand.
ACCATGCTTCTACTCTGCTATTACCATCCGTTCTATCGTGTTGTGTCTTATTGGGATTTTAATATATGTGATAGTATAAACAAATATTTTTATTTAAAATGAGATATTATAGTAACCATTGATCATAGTTATTTGGTTCAGAATGTCCTGTAATTCTTTCATGCTCTTGAATGGTTTTATACTATTGTGTTATGTTTGATATTATTGTTTTTGAAACTATGCTCAACTATAGCAGAGAAAGAGATATTTTGACAGCTACTGTTAATGTGCAGTTGTCTTATTATAAAGTGTTGTGTTGCTTATTTTGTTCTGTTCTGATCTGCTTTGTTCTGCCCTCTTTTGTTTTATTCTCTTTAAAATAAAAAAAAAGAATTTACAAATTTAATTATACCACCTATAAATCTCCCAGAGTTGGGAAAGGAATAGATGAAACATTATATATGAAAATAAGTTGAATGCTAAACATTCAGTTAAAACACACATTACCATTATTAACAATTATAAGCCACTCATGATGAAGGCATTACCTCTCTCAACTAAATATTCCAATGATGAATAGCCCTCTAAGAGCATAAAATCCTAACCAGCTTCATTCTAAATACAACTGACAGGCAATGCATTTTATTTACTCAGAACTATTTATTGAGCACCTACTATGTACAGAGCTTTCTATTAAGTATGAGGAATATGAACACACACAACATCAATGAGCTTCTAACCCAGACATGGGTTTTTGCTTCTGTAGGGCAGGATTCAGATAGATAGGAAAGTCAGATTTATTGTCAGTATTAATGTCAGGTTCTAGACATTCTGATATCAAGACATCATCCAAATGTGGGAAATCCAAGAAGTCTTTCCTTCAGGCAATGATAGAAACTGACACTGAAGATGAGGAGGCAGTTAGACTTTCCACCAAGTGACCATGTACCAATCCTTATTTACTCAGAAATAATACCTAAAAATCTCATTTTCCTAGAAGCTATATTCCTGCATAGAAAGAGAGCCATTTTGTGGAGCAAAAACGTTAACAAACCACACGATAGAAGCTCTGAGAGCTCCCCAGAGGTTCTGGCTACTGTTAGAAGTCATGGCATGTTGGTAAATGAGACATGCAAGCCAAGGATGACTTCAACATAGCTTGGGACTGTAGAAGGGATTTCAGAGAATGGTGAGTGGTATGGCTTGTATCTAAATGTCACCTTAAAGTCTCATGCAGTCATAGGTCGAGCTTTTCAGAGGTGGTTGGATCTAAAGAGTGTGGTGCTGGGATTAAGGGTGTGTGATTACTAATTAGTCCACTGATTGGTTTGGCACCTACCCTAAACTAGGTAGTCTAGACAGAATATAAAAGGAGGCAGAAATAAACTCCTATTGTCATTTATGGCTAGCTGGCTTGCACACTTTGCCACCTTCTGTCCACCAGGCACTGTTTCTCCTCTCTACTGACTATCCACCGTGCCACCCTGCCTTGGAGCCAGCTGACTATGGACTGAAATCTCTACAAACTTTGAGCTAAATAAACCTTTCCTTCTTTAACTTTGGTTATTGGATATTTTGTCTCAGCAACGAGAAAAATAACTAGATAATGAGGAACAATAAAAAGACAAGACACACCAACTAACAGCACAGAAAGTTTGATGGAGAAGGCAGAGATGCCTTTGTTTTGGTTTGGATCTGAAGCGTCCACAAACCTCTCAGAGGTGGGGCTTTGGGAGTGTAGTTGGATCACGCAGATGCTGTGCTCATTGGTGGACTCATCCACTGGTGAGTTCAGCCCCTAAATGTGACCCTGGGAAGTTGGGCCTAGCTGGAGCCTGGTCACTGACTACAATACTTGGAAGGGTGTATCTCCCTTCCAAGCTTCTCCCTTCTCTTTCTGCTTCCTGGCCACCATGACGTGAGCCGCGGCAAGCCCTTCAGCCACGCTGCCTCTGTGTTCAAGCCTCCCATCACTGGACTGAAACTTCCGCAACCATGAGCCAAAATAAATCTCTTCTTTTTTAGATTGCAAGTGTTAGGTATTTTAGATATTTTGTCTCATTGACAAGTGACTAAGACTCTGTACAGGGATGTTGCCAAGGTTCTGTTGTGAAACATGCTATAGAACCCCCTCAACTCAGTCTAACCACAAAGTTCTTGCACTTGTTACTATGTGAAGAGATGAAGGGCTGAGTGTGGCTTTCAGTTGGTGGGGGGTGGCTATTCTGTCATGCCAAGCTGATTATCCTTAATTCTCTAAGCATTTAAGTGCGATGCTGTGCTTAGAACAAAGTTTAAGTGCTAAGCCAGAAACCCTTCATCTGAGCCACACATGTATGAAAGTGAAGCTGAGCACCTGTTATTTCCATGCTGACCAATTAGTTCCAGTGAAGTTTCTCATGCCTGAGTACATTAACCTACAGAGCTTTAAAAGAAGGATAAGGACTGCAATTAGAGTTTTCAGGCAAGGATCTCAAAAGTGTAGTCCTGAAACATAGGTGTGTGTTGATCTCTCTGCTTAGGCACACCTATGGAAAGTATCCCAAGCCATCACATTTTGATTTATAAATATATTGACAGCAAAGCAACAAACTTCCTGTCCAAATTATATTCTTCTTTATAATGGTAAAATAATTCCAGTCTTTAAGCCTAAGTTAAGCAGCTTACAAATGCAACAATAGGATATCTGCAAAGGGTGAAAAACCACCATGGGTAAACTACTAGGAAAAGAGTGCTTACACAGATATGGAAAACTTGACTAACTTTTTTGAGTATTAACTTCCCAATCTTTCTCCTCTCTTCCATAGTTTCAGAGAAAGGTGTCTGAAGGACATACCACCAATTAAGTGCATGCTAAGCAAGAGGTGTGATTATTGTAAATCAGTGAGGGAACAATGATTTACTGGGATCTGACAGGCCAGTGTCATGGTGACCAAACATGCCAATATTTGCACAGGCCTATTCTATTTCCATTGGCCTGGGAAGCCTAGAACCAATGGGGAGTTAGGTCTTCTGTTTGTTGGTATTCATCAGTATAATAGATTAAATGAAAAATACGGAGACACCCTGTCATAATTGACAGTAACACTTACCTTTTGAGATGCTAAACATACTACATTTTTCTAAGTGCTATTGTCTTACTTTGAAAAACAAATATATGCCACAAATATATGCCATAAAGTGACATGGTGAAAGTCATAGTGACCATATTAAAAATCACTTATCAAGCAACCTTAACTATCTGGACCATATATGAAATCTAGGAAGCAAGCTAGATACACTTTTGAACAAAATAAATGTAACAAAATCCAGCTACACATAGAACTGGAAAAGAAAATTCCTTCATCAGTCAGGACTCACACTCATTTTAAACTGTTCTGATTTTCTTAAGTTTGATTATTGGTTTCTGAATTCATACATTAAAAGCAATAGTAGAGTATAAGGGCCTTGTACGTCTGCTAGAAAAGAGTTAACTAACCAAAGTGAGGATTGAACCGTCAAGCTGAATACAAGGAAAAACAAAAAGAGAGAGGATGGAAAGATGGAGAGAACAAAGAGAGCAAAAGAGACTTCAAGGCTGCAAATGCTTGAATCTTGGGCATTTCATTTCAGCAGAATCCTTGATCTGTAAGCTCTTACGCTCTTAAGGATCATATATCCACCATCAGTACATAATTGTTAGTTCATAAATAACCTCAAAACTCCATGGACAATTTCAGGTAGACGAGTAGAGGAGGGAATGATTTCAGAAATATGCATACAATTGATTAAAATCAAAGTTGTGTTTCCTTAACTATTTATGTTTTTAGCTAAAATCATAAATTCAAAAATGTGCTTTTATTTTAAAATGCACAAGCTTAAAAGGGGAAATGAACTGAGGACCATGATTTCCTTGTCATTTGAAGTTTTTTTTTAATTTTTATTTTAAAGAGAATAAACCAAAGAGGGCAGTACAGAGCACATCACAACAGGACAACATAGGCAACACAGTACTTTACATCAAGACAACCGGACATCAACAGTAGCTATCACAATATCTCTTACTCTGCTATAGTTGAGCATAGTTTCAAATACAACAATATCAAACATAACAAAATACTATAAAGCCATGCATAGAGTAAAAGAATTACAGGGCTTTCTGAACTGAATAACAGAAAATGATCAATGGGTACTATAATATCTCATTTTTGATAGAAAAATTTTGTTTAAACTGTCACACATATTCAAATGACAATAAGACACAATGTGATAGATAGAACCAATGCTAGTAGAACAATAGAAGCATGGTAGAACTTCTAAGAAGGATGATATTAAATCAACAATAGCTGTCATAATATTTTGTTTTCTTCAAAACATCTGTTCATATCATCACGCATGATATAGTCAAACAAAACAGAATAAAACCATTCCAACTGATGAATGAAAACATTGAAAGGCTTCAAAGCTGTGAGATGGGGACACATGCTTGCCATAAACTCTTATATACTCTTATCAATTCTCATACTAGGGAGACTATATGGTATTTACCCTTGTGAGTTTGGTTTATTTCACTTAAGAGAATGGTCTCAAGTCGTGTCCATTTATTTATAAATATCTTGATGTGATCATTCTTTATAGCTAAGTAGTACTCCATTGTATAAAAATGCCACAATATTTTTATCCATTCCTCAGTTGATGGGCACTTAGGTTGTTTCCAGGATCTGGCTATTACAAATTGAGCTGCTATAAACATGGGTGCACATATATCACTGTGTTATGATGTTTTCAGTTCTTCTGGGAACATACCTAGAAGTGGGATAGCTGGGTCAAATGGGACTTCCAAACCCAACTTTTTGAGGAATCTCCAGACTGACCTGCACAGTGGTTGCACCAGTCGACACTCCCACGAACAGTATAAAAGAGTTCCTTTTTCCTCACAGCCTCTTCAACACTTGTTGTTGGTAGTCTTTTCTATCCTGGCCATTCTTTCTGGAGTGAGATGGAATCTCAGTGTGGTTTTAATTTGCATTTCTCTCATGACTAAGGATGATGAACATTTCTTCATGTATTTATTTTCCATTCATATTTCTTCATCTGAGAACTGTGTATTCATTTCAGATGCCCATTTTTTGATTGGGTCTTTGAATTTCGAGGGTCTAATTTTTTTTAATTCTTTATAAGTTCTAGACAGAAGTCCTTTATCTGAGGAACTGTCCATGAAGATTTTTTCCCAATTTGTGGGTTTTCTTTTCACTCTGCTGGAAATCTCTTTTGACATGCAGAAACTCTTTAATAAGATGTGGTCTCAGTTATTGATTCTGGGAAGTACTTCCCATGTAGTTTGGTTCTTCTTCATAAATTCTCTTCCTACCTCTATATCTATGAGAGTTTTACCTACTTTGTCTTCCAGCTTCCAGTTTTAGTGTTTCTGTTTTAATATTTAGATCTTTGATCCATTTAGATTTTAGTTTAGTGTATGGTGATAGACATGGGTCTAGCTTTAGTCTTTTGCATATGGACAGTCAATTTTTCCAGCACCATTTGTTAAAGAGACTGTCACTTTTCCAGCGAGCATGTTTGGCCCCTTTATCAAAGATAAGGTGGTTGAGTGAGTTTGTTGTTGTGGTTGTATCTTCCAATCTATTCCACTGATCCTCCAGTCTACTTCTAGTCCAGTACCATACTGCCTTTATTACTGTAGCTTTGTAGTATAATTTCAAGTCAGGGATTATGATGCCTCCTGCCTTGCCTTTGTTGCTTAGAATTGCCTTTGCTATTCTAGGTTCTTCTGGTTCCAGATGAATTTTAGGAGTGATTTCTCTAGATCTATGAGGTATGTTAGTGATATTTTGATTGGGATTACATTGAATCTGTATAGTAATTTTGGGAGAATGGCCATTTTTACAATGTTTGTTCTTCCTATCCATGAACAGGGGATCTCTTTCCATTTTCTGAGGTCCTCTTCGATTTCCTTTTTCAGGGTATTATAATTTTCACTGTATAGCTCTTTTACTTCTTTCGTGAGATTAATTCCTAAGTATTTCATTTTTTTGGATACTAGTGTAAAGGATGTAGTTTCTCTTATTGCTCTCTCAGTACTTTTGTTGTTAGTGTATAGAAATGCTATTGATTTTTGAGTATTGACTTTGTATCTGTCTACCTTGCTGAATTTATTTATTATATCTAGGAGTCTTTCAATAGAGTTTTGGGGGTCTTCTATGTAAAGTATCATGTCATCTGCAAATAATGATAATTTAACTTCCTCTTTTCCTATCTTTACTCCTTTTATTACTCTCTCTTGTCTTTTGCTCTGGCTAGTATTTACAGTACTCTATTGAATAGCAGTGGTGATAATGGACATCCTTGTATTGTGCCTGATTTTAAAGTAAAGGCTTTCAGTTTTTGACCATTTAATATGATGCTGGCTGTTGGTTTGTCATAGATGGCTTTACCATATTGAGATAAAGACCTTCTATTCCAATTCTCTGTAAGGTTCTTATCATGAATGAGTGTTGGACTTTATCAAGAGCTTTTACTCCATCTATAGAGATGATCATGTGGTTCTTCCTTTTGGCTCTATTGATATGGTGGATTACATTTATTGTTTTGCGTATGTTGAACCATCCCTGCATTCCTGGGATGAATCCTACTTGGTCATGGTGTATAATCTTCTTGATGATTTGCTGCATCTTGTTTACCAATATTTTATTGAGAATTTTTGCATCTATGTTCATTAGGGAGATTGGCCTATAGTTCTCTTTTTTAGTTGGGTCTTTCTCTGGTTTTGGTACTAGAGTGATATTTGCTTCCAGGAATGACTTAGGAAGAATTGCTTCCCTTTCAATTTCATTGAAGAGTTTGAGGAGTGTTGGAATTAAGTCTTCTTTGTGTTTCTTGTAGAATTCTGCAGTGAATCCATCTGGGCCTGGACTCTTCTTTGAAGGCAAGGACTTAATTACATTTTCAATTTCAGTAATAGAAATTGGGTTATTCAGCAGTTTTACATCTTCCTGATCCAGCTTTGGTAGTTCATATGTATCTAGGAATCTGTCTATTTCTTCAGTGTTATCGAACCTAGGAGATTAGAGGTTTTCAAAATAGGTGTTGATGATCTTCTGTATTTCCACTGAGTCTATAGTAATTTCACCTTTTTCATTTCTTATTGCATGAATTTGAATTTTTTCTTTCCTTTTTTTTAATAAGGTTGGCCAGGGGCTTATCAATTTTATTTATTCTTTCCAAGAACCAACTCTTTGATTCATTGATCCTTTGTACTGTTTTCTTAGTCTCTATTGCATTAATTTCTGCTCTGATCTTCATAATTTTCTCCCTTTTTTTGGCTTTGGGCTTGGCTTGCTCTTCTTTTTCTAGAAGTTTGAATTATAGCATCAGGTTGTTTATTTGTGTTCGTTCTGTCTTCCTGATGTGGGAACTCAGTGCAATAAATTTTCCTCTCAGGACTGCTTTCATTGCATCCCACAAAATCTGATGAGTTGTGTCTGTATTTTCATTTACTTGTAGATAATATTTAATTTCTTCTTTAATTTCCTCCGTGACCCACTGATTGCTCAAGAGTATATTATTCAGTTTCCATGTGTTTGTAGGTTTTTTGCAATTTCTTTCATCATTAATTTCTAGTTTCACAGCACTATGATCTGATAACATGCATGGGATAATTTCAATTCTTTTGCATTTACTTAAATATGTTCTGTGGGCTAGTATGTGTTCTATTTTATAGAATATCCCATGTACTGCTGAGAGGAAGGTGTATTCTGATGTTGTTGGATGGAACACTGTATACATCTATCAAGTCCATTTGTTCACAGGTGTGATTCAGTTCTGTTATGTCTTTGCTGATTTTCTGTCTAGTTGATCTGTCCCTTTGGGTCAATGGTGTGTTAAAGTCTCCTGTTACAATTGTATTATTGCTTATTTGATTTTTCATTTCTGCTAGTATTTGCTTTATATAGCTGGGTGCTCTGGAATTTGGTGCATATATATTTAAGATTATTATCTCTTCCTCTTGACGGTTTCCCCTAACTAGTATGTAGTGACCTTCTTTATCTCTTTGGATCATTCTTGGTTTGAAATTCACATTGTCTGCAAACAGGATTGCTACTCCTGCTTTTTTTTTTTTT